>CAEFZY010011932.1:0-41320 GCA_903066815.1 Brachyrhaphis roseni
TTTGTGTTCAATGCAACATCCTCCTCCATCTTATATATAGGTACAGTTTAGATATATATATATATATATATATATATATATATATATATATATATATATATATATATATATATGAAAAGTTTTTAGCAAAATCACTTACCACTAAAGAATGTGTCTGGTGAAGAATATCTGCAACTATCTAGTGACATTTTCTGATTAATTTGGCTGTCTGACTTGTTCCATAAATGTGAAAAAATACACATGATACACTGACATCACAACACAATTAACGCACTCCATCCCGACACCATTGAACACAGAGAATTCCACAACTTTGATCTGAATATATGGTTTTTATTTCAACTACAAAGGCATCAGAATACATGACAGTTTCCGCATCTATTTCATTTCCTCTCGTTTAGACCCACATAAAGATGCATTACATCTGGATACATGGCAGCAAACAATGGGAGAGCAGCTTTAGTCTCATCTGGCTGAACCTGTTTAAAATTGTATGTCACTGGATCCACATCGAAGTTCCCTTTTGTTGTGAACAGGGGATGTATAAATAAACAGAACTGAACCCAATTAAATTTCATTGCATATTTACAGTCATGAAAACAAAACATCACTTCTTTAAATATTCAGCTCTTTCCAAACAAATATTAACATACTGATTGATGTCTTTTTCTTCTTCTCTGGATAAAAACTGATTTTATTAGAAGTAAAATACAAGAACTCACCTTGTTTTGCTCATCTACAGAATCAACAAAAAATTATATACTAAGTGAAGAAAAAGTTAAGACATTCTCATAATTTCTTTATTTCTATCCCTTGGCTGCAATACCTTTAGTAAGATATTTCTTGTTGCCCTCCTCAAGTCTCAGGAAAGTTT
Organism: Brachyrhaphis roseni; assembly: GCA_903066815.1. Classification (NCBI taxonomy): domain Eukaryota; kingdom Metazoa; phylum Chordata; class Actinopteri; order Cyprinodontiformes; family Poeciliidae; genus Brachyrhaphis; species Brachyrhaphis roseni. The sequence goes on from CAEFZY010011932.1 coordinate 875, forward strand.
GCCCCGCTCCTCTTTTTCAGGTGTGAGACATTTGAAAAATGTCTTCCACTTGCATCCCATTAGGTTCCAGTTTGGACTCTGTGTTGGTCCTGCACTTTCCATATCTTAATTCTCAGCCAGTTCTTGGTGGATTTCCATTGCGGCTCATTGAAACATTGAAAATTTGAATTCAGTCACAGCTTTATTTTTCTGTTTTTACGTGTGTAATGTCAGTCATGTAAAGTGGGAATAAATGTGGGTTGTGTTATAATGTAAATTTTACCCCTAATTATTTTTTTCAATAAATTTTACATGATAAAAATTATGCTATTTTCTTATCATTTTTGTTCTAAATACTCTCAAAGGATTCTGGTCTGTATTTTAAAACATTCATTTGCCTCAAAACTCTGTTTTCTCCTGCTGGTTGTTATGCAACACAATCTGATTATTTTGAGGTTTTCTGGCCTCATTTGTTGACAGGGTTATGCACATTAGTAGTAATTTGAAGAATTCTTGTTGTAAAGAACATTGATTCATTCATATTAATGTTAACAGGGGCAAAATATGTTTGTTTGATCTGAAGGATCTAATGCTACCATATCTCTGGATATTTCTCTTTTTTTCGTGCTACCCTTTTTTTTCTTTTTTTTTTATAGCAGAACGGTTTTCAATCATTTATACAGAAAAACAAATACACTTAGTTTTCAAATTATCTAAAGTTAACCAGGAGGTGTCCAGCCATTCAGAAAGTTTTCTAAACTTTGATGTAACTTTTCTGCAACAGTATGACTGTTTCATCAGTCTACATCTGAATCCCAATATCAGCAAACACATCTGCAAAACGGTGATGATCTAAACTGAAAAGAATGAGACCTTAAAAGTTCTTTGTGGAATTCCCGTTTCACTCTATGTGTACTAAATGAGTTAATTCTACAAATCGTAGCTCTGTACAACTAAGGCACTAGGATACCATGTTAAAGTTTGTCTGTGTGTTCAGGCAGACTTAGTTTGGGAGGTAATGTTATACCATGGGAAAGGGCGCAGTGGAGATAATGGTACCACATAGTTGGAGCAACAGACGAAAAGCTAAGAGCCTGTGCTTAGTGCCTTAATGGGTGATTTCAAAGAACACTCACACTGTTTAGCAGGGAGTGAACCTCCCCCAAACCTATAAAACTCTGGTAACTGTCAGTACAGAGGTTGGGTCGGCTACATGTCTGCATTCAGCATGATACATGTTTGTAAAGTCCAGCTTGCTGGGGACCTGTCTTCAGCATTAAAGAATCAATTCGAGATAGTATAAGTTCAAACAATAAGGGAAAGGGCAATCATTTATTGCTTCCAACATAAATTCTGATCAAATGCTAACATTCCTATAGGAAAACAAGATATTTTTACAACTTTATGCTCCCAAATTTGTGGGGACAGTTTGCAAATGCCCCTTTTGACTCTGTATCAGTGCACAAAGTAAGGCCCACAAAGACATGAGTGAGCTAATATGGGGTGGAAGACCTTGACTTGCCTACATCTGATCCGAAAGTCAATCCAACAAAACACAGTTGGGATGAATTGACGTAGAGACTATGAGTCAGGCCCTCACCTCCCACCATCAGTCATTCACATCTGACCTCACAAAGGTGCTTCTGGAAGAATGGGCAAAACTTTTCACAAAGTCCTAAACTTTGTGGAAAGTCTTTCCAGAAGACCACCCTCTTTTGAGCTACAAAGGATGCTCCAGCATCCTATTAAAGATAATCATTGGCAATAAAATATGTTTACTTTACCCACAAATGCACATGTTTAATGTGACCTGTTGTTAGACACTGTCTAACCAAAGTCCTGCTATCAGAGATGCTATCAGAGATGATATAACACCCACAGTTCAGGTTGTGTGTTAAGACAGACAGTTAACATATTCAAGTCCCCAAAATGAAGAGAAAGGCCAGTGTGAAGAATATGTTGGCTCACATAAATTCTTGAGATAAGTAGAATGCACTTCAAAGCTTTCCTGTTGGGTTGGGGAGGGAAACACAATTAACAAATGTGCATGAATGAATGGCAAACAGGTTTAATAAGACAGACAGAGTGACGCTGACAGGGAGACCTGTGGCGTCTTCGCATTGTGACTCACAGAATAAGAACCCTGTTTAAAGGCACGATAACAAGAGGTTTTTCTTTTTCTTTTTTTTTAGTCTACTGAGCGGGAGGAAGGGTGGCAGAAACACAAAGAAAGAATCCTAATGAAGAAGATTTGCACTTCCAGTGTGCGTTCAACTCTACATTGTAGAAAACCAAATTGTAAAATATTAAAATCACAGGGAGCGAAAAAAGAAATGTTCTCACAGAGAATGATGCAAAGGCTGAGGAAGAAAAGGTTGCAGAGATCAAGAAGAAGATGGACCTGAAGCGGGAGGATCGGGTTTATAGTGATGCTCTGTTTGTGACGGCTGTCTGCTGGATGAAAACAGAGCCTCTTTAACTCCTCACGGGTTAATGGAACTTTTATGAGTTTGTTCTGCAATCATGTAACCCCTGGCGTCTCTTTTCCTCTGTTTCTTTCTCTTCGTCCATGCCTTTCATTCTGTCTCTTCTTTTTTTTTTTCTTTTTTTCCACCCTCTATCTCGGGGCAGATCAGAGGTGAGCCGCTCATGTGTTTCTGTAAACACACTTCTTTCTCTCTCCGCACCAACTTTATGAGGACAGAACCAGTTTTAGTTGAACGCACTCGTTTGGATGACTCACTGCTTTGCCAAAGTTTACATTAGACTTGTTTAGGCAATGGTTAGAGGATGGACAGCAGCTTAATGACTACTAGTTAGGAGGACGCGTATTTGTCCAGGCATTAACTTCTGCGGTGTGGGAAATTATTGACCAATTTTTCTCCTCAGGGTGGCAACGAGAATTTAATCGTACATAAAAACTGAAACACATTTGCTTTACAACAGGAACCACATTAAAAACCTCAGGCACCAGCCCCTCTATGAGTCATTCCAAGACAAAAATAAAGGAAACACGCCCCTCCAACCAAGATGCATGCAGCTGACAGCACAAGGTGCATTGGACACGGAGGAGGGGGGTATCTGTAGGTGCAGATAGAGTGGATTAATGGAGATTGGTCCAGAGAGGCGATGCGAACCCGATCGGGTGTCCCGTCATAAAGCACGGCTGAGGAATGGATGATCGGCTGGCCAGACGCAACTTTTAATGCTCGGCCATGACTCAGTGGTGACCGTCAGTAATGAGTTTTATTCGCTTCCATCATTTGAGTGTCGATTGTGATCATGGGGCCATCTGAGAGGAGTGATTGACGAGTTACAGCCAGTGATGTGAGGTGAGAGCGGGGAGTGAAGGAGAGCAGCAGGAAGTATTACGACCCCCTGACTGAAATCAGCCTTGTACTTAGTGGCTCAAGCTGAAATTTAAGGGTGAAAAAGTTATGGAAAAACCTCATGCAAAATATTCACTCACCTTCAACCTTTTTACAACCTTCAATGAATTTTCTTGGATTTTATGTGAAAGACCAAAGAAAAATAGTGTTTAATTGCAAATGCAAGAGGGGTTTCCAAATATTTACGAAGGAGATGTATGGAAAGTGTGACATGTGTGTGTTTAAAGTTTCTTTACTCTACTATCTCCCAAATAAAATCCAGTCACCAAGTTAGATGTGTCAACCGGTGGTTAATTTAAGATTGATATAAATACATAATACTACTATCATTGCACATGTTACCCAGAACACAACATGGTGAGACATGGTGGCGGTTGAATGTTTTGCTTCAGAGAAACATGGGAGCTAGTTATAACTGAGAGGATTAATAGAGCTCAATAATGCTGGAATATTACCTGCATAGAGGCAACAATTTGAAGTTCAGCATCCATCAGGACAGCTATCCTAAACACAAAGTCTGAGGTAGAATGGAACAACTTAGAACTGTCAACTTCAATCATCAAGCGACAGAGACCTGCAAACTTTAGTTGTGTCTCTGCTCAACACATGTACATTTAAAAAAAATTACTGCGTTATTAGTGGGACTCTGTAGAACTTGACTGCAAGTCAAAGAATTAATTCAGCCACTTGATTCATGTGTGTTGTTCCAGAAAAACATGTCAAAGTATCAGCCAACTTTTGAGGACTGGAGTTTGACTCCTTGATAAACAATGATGCATATTTGTTTTACATACTGAAGCACTCAACAACAAAACCCTAATCTCATTTAGAGTGGTAAATAAACTGAATTTATTTGGCATTTATAAATGCTAAGTAAATGCTAAATAAAATGCTAAAACCCCATTCCTCCGATTGCTCACGCATTCATACACCCACACATATCACTAGGGCAACTTGAGGTTTAGTGCCTTGCCCAGGGGCACACTGACGTGTTGCAGGAGTAAGTTGGAATTACACCCAGAACTTTTAGTTTGCAAGGTAGCTACTCTACGCAATGAGCTCCAGTTCGTAGGACTTTAAAACTGACTATCTCCATCCAATCTGAATGAGTGTGAGGCATGTGGGAAGAAGAGTGGACAATAAAATTCAGTTTCTAGACATACAAAGCTGATAGAGAAACTCTCCAAAAGACTTTCAGCTATAATTCCAGCAAAAGGTGATTCTACAAAGCTTAGGCTCAGGGAGGCTGAAGGCACATGTCCACATCATACATTTTCAAGTTTATATGTAAAAAAAAAAAAAATGTTAGCCGTATCTACTTTTCTTTCTGTTTGAATTTGTTTTTTGAAAAGCAGTCTCTGATTCAATTAGCATAAATCTTACAAAATCTCTTTTCCTCACAGTTTTTTTTTTTTTTTGCTTCATTTCGACTTTCAGTCACAGGCTAAAAAAAAAAGAAAAGAAAGAAAACCGACAACAAATAGAAAATAATCAGACATATATATTATTTTCTCCAACCTTTTTAGGTGTAGTAGCTCTTCAGAGATACAGGGCCAAAAGCAGGCAATTTTAAGATGATAATCGATATTGATCCCATTTATGGAGTGAGTGTGAGGCACCACGAAAGGGAAGGGGATGGGATCAATGAGATTTAGAGCTTCGACGGATGGATGTCTCCTAGTGTGTAGGTTCTGTTAGAAGTGACAAGGCCAGAAGGATTGCACGGTCCAGGCTTCAAATCTCTCTGAGCATCTCTTTATTTTTCAATTTTTCAACACACTGCAACACCATAATGACCATGCATGGGGGGGAAAAAACATGCATTTCTGTGGGTGCAGGGTGGATGCAGAGATGACACATTTTTCACCCCATGTTGGTATTGATTTGGAGGCAATGCGGTAATCTACAGGGCAATTACATTACAGACATGACATACACACTACCTCGAGTTTTTATGAACCAGGGACATTTATTGCAAATTCTGGAAGTCTTTTTTTTCCCCCCCAAGTAAAATTGCAAAGGTGCAGTGCCTTCTAACAATATTTTTAGCTCTTGAGCTTTTTCACCTCTTGTCAGAACTCCGTGTTGTATCAGGATTTTATGTGATGGATCAACACAAAGTAGCTGGTAATTGGGAAATGTAAAGAGATGTGTTATTAAATAAAAATCCTACCCCTGCCCCGATGCCCTAAGTAAATATTTAATCGAATCAGTTTTGTAGCAGTTTGCAGTAGCAAACCTTTCTGTGTAGGCTATGTCTCTACTGGCTTTCCACATCTAGAGAGACCAAAATATCTGATTAGTCAACTGAAATGAGGTCTGGATTTTGACTACGCCATTCACATTTGCCCATTGAAGTGGGCAAATGTGAAAGCTAACAGGTTGCACTAGATCTTTAAAAGGGTATCACAGTAAAAGGGGCTAAAATCAACTGCATGCCACACTTTTCAGAGAACTTTTCATAGTTCTTTTCAAAGTACTTTTTAGGTAAACCTTTTGAAAACTAGGTGTTATCTTTCTGGTTCTCTACACATTTTCTTTTGCTGCACAGCAAAATGTAAAAAAGTTCAAGGAGTGTAAACACTTCACCGAGGATTATACATGCTCTTTTAGAAAACTTAAGAATCACTATCCCAACTGGTCATGCTTACCTCTGACAGCAGAAGGGCATTTACTCCCATAATAAAGGCTGTCCTCGCTGTATTTACCTGCTTAGCACAGTCCACTGCTCTGGGACCGCAGTGACCGGTCTGCCCGAGTGCATTTGTGAATGTTGTTGAAGGGGACGTAATGGTGACTTAGCACCTGGACACGTCAAGGATATGTAGATATGTTGATACAGCATCTGAATCGGCAGTGAATGCAAATTTATTTGGCTCTCAGAGCAGTGGAGGAAGGGATGCACTCTGGGTGTGTATTTGTGTCCAGCATGAGAGACAGAGAAAGATGAGGATTCAGCTGTGTGGGTGAGAGTGTTGGATTAGAGGTGACAGCCAAGACTGAAGAATCCCATCATTCCATGTCCAGGGAACTCACTACCCAGGCACTGACATGGTCCTCTGGGGCAGAGTCATAGGAGGGGGCCAGTTACGCTCTGTCAGGGGGTCTTATGACCTGATGGATGTGCTGCTGTGGGGCATAGAGACTACCCCGAATATTTTTCTCTCTCACACACTCAAACTGATGAACAAGAAGAGAGAGATGTCCTAACTTTCATAGCTGGAGGATGTAGAACTCCTGCAGCTGTCTTCTTGTCTTACTGATTTTTGCTTTGCAACAACTGCACACAGTCCAAACTCCAGAAATGCCAGATCGCCCGCAGATATGGGTTTGCAGAATCCTGACATTGAACCAAAAATCCCAGTAGTTGCAACTTTTGTTAGGATGACATAATGACTATCCATCAAGTCAGCCAGCCAACTGTTCCTCTCCCTCCTGACGCTCACAGCCAATCAGCCTCTGCTAAATTTGAGAGCTAATTTGTCACAGTCTGCAGTGTCCCTCCCATTTCTGACTCCCTGAAGTGACTGTCATTGTCTTAGAGATTCTCTAAGGATGGTTTTATCATTCCTGCTTAGTACTGCGCTGGGACTTCAAAGACACATTCACACACACACACGCACATACACATACAGGCCTCCCTCCCATCACACCAACCACACTGAAAGAGCATTTAATTTTTTTTCCCTTTGTATCACTAACACACATAGTCAATGTCTGTGTTTGTGTTTATGTGCGCTGCTTCCCTCCACTCTCCTCTAAACGAACCAATTATGGGTGTTTATGTAGCTTTAATGCGAGTAAGTGTCAGGAGAGAAACATTGCACTGCTCACCACCTAATCAATGAGGCCTTGCGCACTACGCCGCCAGTCGCTTTTCTCCCGTCTCCTCCATCCTCTATTGCATCAGCCCCCTCCATTTCAATACCCCTCAATTTCTTTCTATTTTGCCTGGTCCAGACTTTTCACTCTGCTTCCTTCTCTGTTCAATTAGTAGAAGATGAGAATGAAATATCTGGCCAATTGGCCATGAAGAAAGCTTTAAATGGAACAAGATGAGGCCATCAAAAAGTTGGAGTGCATCAAGCAAGTGTCACACAATCTATATTTTTTTTTGTGACTTCCAATGTTTTTGATTGACTTTTAAGACATTGATGTAGATTTTCTGCTGTTAAAGGTTTGCGTTTGATTTACTCAACTATTAGAAAACCCTGGTAAAATGTGTGACATGAATCAGTTCTGCATTAATTTGATCAAATCTTCTGGACCATTGCGCTTTGGAAAGAACCACTGATGACCCACTTTCAGGTTTGCGGCAGATGCCACAATATTTTTTATTTAGATAGTTATAAGATTTTAAAGAATTCATCATGCCATGACAAAAATTCTTTACTTTTCCGCATATCCATTCTTTACTTCTAACCAAACCCATCTTGGTTGTTTGCATCTTACTAAAGCAGGTTTCCACTCAAAGTCACTGTAGATTTGAGCAAGCTCATGATATGATAGAAAATACCTTTTTCTCTGCATATGTCTCAAATAACGAGTTGGTATGTAGATAGCACTATACATGGTCGCAAGATAAACTGGGGTCCTAATCCAGTCATGTTTGCTACTGTTTCAGTTCTTTCTCAGACATCGGCCTTACTCGAATGCCAGAGTTTCCTCTGATTTTTAACTTCAAACACTATTGATGAGAATTTGTGCTGCTTCATAAATATGCCTTAGGGAAACAAGAAGTGCTAAATAAATAAATGAACGTGAATAAAAACACTTAAAAATATGAGGAAAACTAAAAAAAATGCTTTCAGTTAGATTTTACAAGGCTTATGTTGTGTTTTTTTACTATAAATAATAAATTATTAATATAGGTTGTTTTTTTTTTTTTTACATTTAATCAGTAGATGAATAAGCGTTTATCAAGCGGTTCTGATAAGAGAGAAAGGCACGTCTGAGTTACTCTCTGGTTCATTGCTGAAACTATCCACCCACTATCAGACTAGAATAAGTTCCATCAGTATTTGTTTAAGGTGTTGCTTAAACAAAAAGAAAAATATTATTATCATTAGTATTATTTTTACAGCTTAAAAAATTGTTGGGAATCTATAGCTAATAGTTCTTCTCAACACTATTTGAGAACCTCGAAAAGGCTCCTCTTAGCATCCTCTCCCCTTTTACTCAGGTCTAAAGCTGCAACTGGATCAGGTATTAGCAACTAGCTTTTCTGTCACATGGCGACAGAGATGAATGAGGCACAGTAGGATCTGGGCCTCCCGTGGGTGCTTAGGGCCCACCATGGAGGGTCTGATGGTAATGGTGGGGCCTGAGCCCCGTTACCGACACTGGTGATCATTTACTGAGCCCGGGCCTCTGTGGGAACCATGGTGATGGATTCTGATGAGGATGATGATTATTCTTCCAATAAGATGAATTAATGCAACGAGGAGCAACTGAGCATGTGCGGTATGATGAATGGAGCAGGCAGGCTGCCGTTAGTCACTGACGATGGTAGGTGTGTGGGGGGTAATGTGAGAAAGGGAAAATCTTGTAGATGGAACCAGAAATAAGGAGAACAAGAAAATAACAACAGAAGAAAAAGAAAATGGATGGACGGACGGACGGATGGATGGATTGTAAATGATGTATTTTTGTTTTCTCATATTGCTGAAAGGCTAGCTGTAAGTTAATACAGTGCCTTAACAAACTCCCTTTTCACAATAGGTTAGAATGGAAAACTTCAAAGTATTTCATTTGAACTTTGCATGATAGAGCAACACAAATCTATGAGAAAATTTTACAAATACAGGGGGAAAAGACACATGGCTATTTATATTTTATACTTCTTTCTATTAATTTTTTTTTTTTTACCACATTGCAGCCACAGATACCACTTTTAATTAAAATATATACTGTATCTCATGTGTGTGTAGTGGCAAGTGAAATCTTTGAGGCAGTTTGCCTCAATCTAGACATTTTGTGGGATGCCTTTGTCAGACTCTACAAACTTGAGGTCTCGTGTTTCGTTTATAGGCTCATATCCATCATTACCTACCTGCGTCATCGGTCCAGCATGCATTGCTCAGGTGTGAGGTCACCTCAAGTGATGGGGACCTATTTTTCTCAGAATGGGACTCAGTTGTGAAGAAAGTTTGTGAAAGATAAAATGTACTGTTGCTCCAGCAGCTTCTTCAGGTAGTGAAAATCTATGTTGTCCATTACAGCAATGGGTTGGTCTTCCAGGTAATACCTTCATCGGTGGTTCTGTAATCCCTTTTGCCTTATCTCTGTCTCCTGGAAACTTATCTCCTCTCTTTCACGAGTCCTTTGAAGTGTGTTGCTTCACCTTACTAACTTTTCGAGTTAGAAAAGTAAACTCGTATCCTAATTATATTGGTGGCAGTGACTGTAACTCTTTCGCGACTCGTTGGAGTTAACCGAACTGCTTCCATTTTCTATTTTTCACCAACACAAATTAACTTGTTCCATCACAGCATTTTATCTGCAAATGTATTAGCCGTAGCTGGCATCAAACCATGTCCAGCAGACAACATAGATCAGGACATTGCACCGTGTGCTGCTGATACTTTCGTTCTGAAAAAAGTCAAGTAAAATTCAATAGTTTTATTAACAACTCAAGTCATAAAAGCCTTTTTAATCTGTTTAGCTCAGTCAACTAAAAAGACAAGAGAAAACTAAGGTCAAGAACTGTCCCAGAAGACTTCACTCTTCATCCAAACAGATTACCTTCTTCCTTTTTACGAGAACTAAACAAACCCGTCACCGTCAGGAAGACATAATGGACCAGAATTCACCTAGAAAGCAACTTACACCAAAACACACGCAGTCCATACATTTTCAAAAGGCCAACTGGCAAAGACAGCAGCTCCTCTACCATTTTGCTTTATGCTCTGCTAACTTACCTCCAGTAGCTGTGTAAGATCTGACACCTAAACATCTGTATGTAACAACAATCTTTCAAAAGACTAATCGGATCATATGAATCAGCTTAGTATCTCTCTATTTCCTGAAGGAAAAAGGCAAAAAAGATCAGCAGATCATGGCACAAAAAGAATGAGTGAAAAGACTATTCTAGACAAGCAAATAGCTTGTATTCAGACATGAGCTGCTCATCCACTCATTTAGCTATCAACGAGTGAAACTGACCATATAAATGTTGGTGAATGATGATTTGTCAAATTTCCTGCAACATTTTTATGAACACATTATCCTGTACCAGTAGGCTTTAACATTTCCACATTCTGAGTCCTCCTTGGTGGCAGTTTAGAGCTTAAGTCTCCCTCAAGTTTGAGAGCTGCTGCTGTGATAAATAGCCGAGCGAGCAGCGTTCATAATTCCCCCATTATAACTGCTGGTGTATCCTTCGTCTGTTTAACGACTTGCTCTTAAAGGAAGTAAGAGTGGGGAGGTCATGGGGGCAGGGAGAGAAGCGAGGCTCCTCTTAGCACCCCGTGATTCATATCAAGCGCACGTTAAGTGGTGTGCGGCTAAATTAGTGGCTGCAATCTAGCAGGTATTATAGCTCACGCAGCGATGTGTAACGAGCCGCTGTCTCACTGGGTTGTAATGTGGCCTTGATGTCTTTAGCATGAACCCACCAATAATATTCAGCCCATTTAGCCCTTTAGCTCATATCCACACCCACAGCGTCGGCACATCAACGCAACACCCACACGTCTTCTTCCTGTTTTGTAGACATCATTCCCCTGTCCTGAGTCACTGACTCCGCCAAGGTTCATTAGTGAAGATAATTTCATTTTAGACAGGAGAGTCAGCACCAAACCTGTCATGTCGACAGTAAGGCAACAACAGCTAAATATGTCTGTAAAGTCCTTATTAGTATTTTACTGGAGGGGGATAGTTACAACAGTTCTATGAAAAACGACTTACATCCCTTGAACATTTCCACATTTTCACACTTTCAAATTCACAGTAGAAAGTCAGTGACATATGTATTTGTGTTATACTTTGCTCTGATACCTCCAAATAAAATCCAGTGCAAACAATTGCCTAAAGAAGATGAAAAAGTGTTGGTCTGTTTGTGTTTAATTTAATCTTAGTATAGATACAACTGTTCTGTGAAGACCCCAGCGGTTAGTTAGTAAATAGGATCATGAAGATCCAACAAAGAGAAAAGAGAGTGAGGTTAGAAAACAATATCCCATAAAGCACTGTTCAGTCTGCCGGCTGAAAATGGAAAAAGTATGACATAAATGGAAATCTAATGGCATCTCCATAGCCCCTTAAGTGGGACTGCAACTCCGGAGGAGGTGCAGAGATTCACAGCTCAGTTTGGGATGTCTGCTGTCAGAAAAATGGTTCATTCTGCACTCCACATATCGGACTTTCACAGAGGAGAAGCACTGAAAGAAGTGACAAGATGTATAGAAGGGCACTCTGATCAGATGAGGTAAATATATATGTTTTCCATTGCAAATTGCAAATTGTAATCTTCAGTTTACTATATCAGCAGGAGCTAACACCGTCAACAATCAACCAATCAATCAGATATAATGCATAGCACACTTCAGCAACACAGCGGTGCAAAGTGCTTTACGTCATGAAAATATTATAAACACATTTTATTGTCAACAGCTGTGAAAGCCAATAACAGTTATTATATTTTGTCAAGTGCCATCATTGAAATCATTAACACACATCAAATACTTTGATCAGTTGCTTTTGCAGTGTTTAGAGTGCAAAAGCAACTCTAAACAGGTGGGTTCTGATTTAAAAGAGCTCAGTGTTTCAGCTGTTTTGCACTTTTCTGGAAGTTTGTTCCAAATTTAAGAGGAGCTAATGCGACACAAAAACAAATCAGAAGACAATGAATGGGTGACAATGGAGCATCTTTAAGTCTTTGTAGCACACCATTCTGAGATACTTGAGGAAAGATTTTAATTCTGATGCTTACTGTAAACATCTTGAGTTGGACCCTGGAGCTCTTTGCAGCATACACCCTCCCTTCCGGTAGCATTTCAAAACAGCAGCACCACCAAAAACAACAGCTTTGGTCCTCCAATTTTTTTATTTCCTCTTTTAATTTCTGCATTGCCTTTTATTTTAAGTGAATGTTACTCATTGTACAAAAATTATTGTTTGGGCTGGATGCAGCTAGGACTGTATGTAGCACATAGCATATGCCATGTAACTAGGACACATTGCAGCGTAAGCAACGCGGCCTAGTTTGTCCAAACATTTAACTTTGACAAGCATTTACTGAGCATTACCATAGATTACTAAAAGGGATGCACGATTAGTTATAACAATCAAAGTTAGGTTGTTTAGTTTGTTTTAATTCAAATGAAATATCGCGTGGACGTCACCTGTTGATACAAACAATCATACAAAGTAGCCTAACTTAGATTTTACAAGCCGAATTTAAGATTATAACTTTTATCAAAGTTGATGAACAAAATGAAGTGTAAGACTAGAGTTAATGCAATGACACAGACCCATAGGCCGTCCCTAAAAATCCCGATTCATTTTGTAAGCTCTGAATGAATGGTCTTATGGTAAATCACAGCTATGGCATTGAGAATTACTAAAAGTATAGAAGAACACATTAAACCTGAAAAAGAATGGGTCAAAGGCTCCATTGGCACGCCTTGGCATCATTGGACACTTGAGTTTGCCACTTCTAAATTTAGGCTCATTTAGTATGCAAATCATTTTTGATTATCAATATCTCCAATAAATATTAACCACACTTTTGATCCAAAAATAGATGAACAAGTCATCCCCTAAAATGACACAAGAGATTGGTGTTGTATCCTAGTGTCGACACAGTCACTGTGGTGCGTCTGGAGTCCCACCGCTGGCTGCCAGGCTAAGAGGGTGAGGCTCGGCTGGCTTGGGACTCGGTCTGTCTCTAGCATCCCATTCAGACGTCAGCAGAGACCGGCTTCACCACTTCTCCTTTACAGTCTGCTTTCATGTGTCCTTTAATGAGGAAACCGCCGGCTCAGCAGCTTGCTATAAAACACAGGCAAATTAAAAGACCCAAATATGAATCAACTACACAACCTAATTCAGCAGGCCCAGCCAGAGGCGTAACTCCACTTTAGAAAAACCAAAGGCTATTGTTTGTAAAGGCCAAGATGGCAAAGAAAATGCCTGAAAAGTGACATCAGGTAAAAGCGATCAGACAGGAAGACTAAGTCTACATGAGTTTACATGAGTAATTCCCCTTCATTAGAGACAGCAAAACCATAATTTTCAAAGAACACAGCTGAGGCAAGTGCATAACTTCCCAAAGAACAATAACAGAGTGAGTCATGAGCCCACAACACGACTCTTGCCACCAATGGCTCGCCACAGTCTGCTAACGCTGCGACTGCCACTTTAGACAACAGCAGCTCCATAAAATGTCGAAGACGCACTCGGCATCAGAAAAAAGTGTGTAAAATAAAACAAAACCACATTTGTTTTTTCCCCTCTCATTTCATTGTAATGATGGAAATAAGGGCATCATTCTGAGATTAGTGCTGCCATTTCTCCTTGGCTGACATTAAGCTTTATGTGCATGCCTGCTGAAGAGTTTTGGAGTAAAAATGAATAACAGAAACCCACTGAGGAGACAGATGTCAGTGCCATCAGCTGCAAATTTAAGGTGTGTGATGCTGGGGTAAAATACATACACCGATATACATTCATCAGTAATGCATAAGATTATGACCAAATAAGTTGTTGGTCATCGTTATCCAGACAAAGCAGCCCTGACCTACCAGATTCTGGACTTCACAAGGCCCCAGAAGGTGTGGTGCTGCATGTGGCATGAATATGTTATCTGTAAGTTTTGTAAATCTGACGATGTACGAGATATGGCCCCCATGTATCAGACTGTTTTTGGCCAGTACAGCCTACAGATCATTGGGTCTCAGATCTGGGTAGTTTGGGAGTCAAATCAAAACCAGAAAGTCAATGTTGTGCTTCTCAGACTATTCTTGAGCCATGTGTATTTTGTTCCAAGGTGCATTGCTAAAAGTAGCACTAGTAGTTGGTTTTCTGTTGAAATGGACCACATGAGCCAGCCTCTGTGAACCATGAGCATTTGTCAAGCCATCCCAATGCGGCCCTCATCAAATTCACTCAAATCCTAATGCCAGCACTTTTTTTTTTTGCTGTTTCTAACTCATCTACTTGGGGAACACTATGTTTGAATATTGCCAAACATTCATATTCAACAATTTAGAATGTGTTGTGATGAGATTTGCTTGTTGGGTATTAAAAAAGGCTCAGATTTCAGAATGAAAACTGTTTCACTTTGTTTGGTGTGATGTAATATTCTAATCATAGATGTGTATTCTTTAGCTACAAGTTTTAGGAATGTAGAAAATAAACACTTCAAATAAATGCTCCCAGTTGTAATTTTAACGGTTGTCTGTTTTGGTCTTAGTTGTTCTCCTTTTTGTATTTATTAAACTGGTTCAAAAGTAAAATATTTGATTATCATTCATTCCCAAAAGACAATATTTTGTCTTTTAAGACAATATTTTGTCTTTTGGGACAAAGTGTGACAATAATTTCTATCCTTCAAAATAAGTCTTATGATAACGATATGTGATATGTTTAATAGAGGTCACAAAAATACTTTAAATACACAAAAAACCTGCTACAATAAAATCAAATACACAAAATATCTTTATTTTTCTGCTGCAGTGTGACTGAGGTTTTGTTTCCCAGATTAAAGACAAACTGTAGAAAGTAGAATAATTTTTTTTCTAAAAAAAAAAAAAAGAAGTAACAGTCTATACTTCAATGCTGCACAACATTCTGAAATATAAATTATGTACAAATTCTCACAGCACGAAGAAACCATTCCACACGGACAATTTACACAGTTGAATTAGACAAAATGGGATAGGCAGAGTGAAGATACGCTGGGCTTAAGAAAGTGCTAGGCAGTGAAACAATGTTTAAAATTTTGACATCATTGGTCACAAAATAATACTCTGATGGCTCAATGAGCAGATGTAGACAGCGAAGTAAAGAATTAAGTTCAGAGAGATTCTGTGGCAGTATCAAAAGGGCCCTGAAATGTTGCACTGCAACAAACACAGCACAAACAAGATTTCTCACAGCATAGTTGAAAATGAACTAAAACAACTCTAAATTAAATGTAGTGTATTCATAATTCAAAACATATATATATATATATAAATGTAGGTAGGTATTAAATTAAATTTTCTTTGATAATATGAAGAAATGTGATTGAACGTCAGTAAACTTTGAGCCTCAAGTTTGGGCAACTTTGGTATAATATGGGTAACAGAGTCATAACCTCTGCAGTCGGTTGTAATTTCTTCAACTTCATTTGTTTTAGTAGCAGTATGGTTATTTTTTTCTTTTTCTGTTACCTTTCTTTTTCTCATACAGGTAACAGACATTTAGCACAACTCTGACAGAAACATGCTGGAGCTTCACTGCTGATTCATTTCCACTCTTTAACCATCCAGGAAATGGTGCACAAGTTGCATAGTTGCATGTAAATCTGCAGCTACTGTACACTGCGTTTTAGTAAAGCTCAACCAAGAGTTTGTACTTTTTTGGGGACAGACATTTTTAAATAAATCTTAGCATCTTTTCAGGTACAGGAGAGGGAGTTGACAACAAGCGGAGAGGTGTCAAGACACAGCATTTTGGCCTCTTTTTAGTCTCTCCTTAGAATACTGGGATAAGGGACACTCGGGTGTGTGGTTCTGAGGTCTGAGTAACAGTCCATCATAGCTGTGTTGTCAGCTATGCTCTGCCTCCATTCACTGTGCTTCCTCCTCGCGCAGAAACTGGAAGACAGATGAAAAGTCCTTGTTGGCGTAGCCGCGAGCGCACATGACTCTGTAGATCTGGTGGGCAAGGGAACCCAGAGGGATGGGTGTCCTTGTGTTGGTGGCAGTGTTCTGGGCTAAGCCAAGATCCTGTACATTTGAAAAGTAAAACACAGAGTCAGAAAGATTACTGATGGTGGCTGTAAAGGAGATACAAGATTTACATAATTATAAGAAGTGCCAAAATAAAACAGTCAGAATTGCCATTATTTAATTACTAGCCATCCAGAAAGTCACCTCTGACAATTTAGGATGGATCATCACAAGTAAAAGATTTATAAAAATTTTGTATCGTTCGTACAACAGTTGGGTGGAGTAAAATATTAATGTAAGAAATGACCAAAGGGAAGTTTGTAGTGTCAATTAAAGTTTCACCAACAGGTATCTTTGAAGAACTCCCAAAACTATCTTTGGCTCCTGAAGAATAAAATTTTTCCATTTCAGCAGAAAAAGGACCTTGGAGATAAATACGAAGTAGACCACTGAAGGAAAACATAAAATATTAAGGGAGTTTACTATGTAAATAAAGAAAAGAGATAAAATGTGGAATAGTGATGTGGACTGGAGACCTATAGTGAGTAAAAGGCCTGCTGCCATGACAAGCCTGTTCAGCAACACTTTAGTTCAAGCTAAACTCAACAAGTCCAGTTCAACAAAAATGCTAAACTTTTTAAAAGCTGCTCAAACTTTTAATTTCCAACTTTTTCTTTTTTTAAAACAATAAATCAATTTGTTCTTAAAGGCTCAAAAAAAAAAAAGTCCAAAAAGACAGATGATACATATCTAGAAATAATAATTTGATGCAACTGTAACAAAGAATTGGGAAACAAAATCTTGCACAATGAAGACATACCTTGGCCATCAGAGTAGTCCCAAAACCACCTTGGTAGTTGTTGGCTGAAGGGACACCCTCCATTACTCCAGGGACGGGGTTGTATGTGTCGCTGGACCAGCAGCGACCCGATGACATGTTAAGGATCTTTGCAAGCAGCTTGGGATCCAAACCCAATCTAAAACAAGATGGACCAAACAGTAGTCATTTTCCCCTTTAGAGTTTGAATTCCTTGACTCATAAATTCATTTAAAAAGGAATAGTTTAGAAAAGATAATACATTTTTCATAACATATAAGTATATTATCACATATTTCTTTTAAGCTTTTACCAACTTGGCATGAGTTAAAATAGAAAAGCTAAAACAGAAG
Organism: Brachyrhaphis roseni; assembly: GCA_903066815.1. Lineage (NCBI taxonomy): Eukaryota > Metazoa > Chordata > Actinopteri > Cyprinodontiformes > Poeciliidae > Brachyrhaphis > Brachyrhaphis roseni. The sequence continues at coordinate 18,291 of CAEFZY010011932.1, forward strand.
ACTGGAGCAGTGATTATTTAGAGAAGACGAGCTTGAGCCAAAGGGATCATTTTCAAGGCTGTGAGAAGGAAAGCGAGTAAAAATTTGTCTTCTGGTGATTCCAGTGACCTCAGTTGAACCTTAAGCCAGGCACTGACAATTCCTCAGTGTTAATAGCTGAAGCTTTTGTAATGCTGGCTAATGCAGTATTGATGTCCATCAATGGAACTATCCTTCATCAACACTTTATTTTTCCAAGAAAAAGGAGGAGAAGTGGTAAAGCAGCACAGGGGAGTTGTAAACCTTGCCGTCACATCTCAAGGCAAACCGTTAGCTCCGCTGCCCAAAATGCTGCAATAGACTTCTTGGATGCATGAGGGCAAATCTCTGGGCTGTGATAATGAGCGGCACAAAGCTACCAAGAAAAAGAAAAGAGACCAAACCTAGGAAAAGAAAGCACAGAAAAATTAAGTGCCAACCATTACAGCAGCAAGGGTGTAACCGTAGCGCCCGTTTCGGGCATTCAGTGTGCCAGTGGAGTGCAGCTTTTGCAAATTACTGATTTAAAGGCCACTGTAAAGCTGGCCACATCAGTCCTAGCTGTTTTAGTTTATTGTTACTTACAGGCCTGTAACTCCATTCTGCTCTCAATATGACGATTAAACCATCATAGGTCCTTAAAGCCAGCAGCCCTCCCTCCCTTTTTCCACCTGGCTTTCATTCTGCCATTACAACCACAGTTTTATTATCTGTCTAGTAACTAATTAAGAAAAGGGATTGGAGTTAGTCTCTCTGTCTCTCTATTCCCCCTTCATTGCTTATGTTTTCTTCCAGACACTCTAATTTTTATTTTTATTAACCACTACTTTTGGAAATGTGGCATCAGTGACTGTGATGTAAAAAGCAATCTCACTCAGCCTTTTTACTACACGCCTTAACGGATGCCTCGCCGTTTCTTCTTCTCCTCTGCTCTTCCTTCCCCCCTCTCCATCCCAGTTGACACCTTCTCGTCTATGGACTCTTGGGGACATATGTTTGACATCCAAGTCGCCCCCCTCTGCTCAGCTTTCCACTTATACACTCACCCCCACACGCACACACACACGCACATGGACACGAGCAAACAGGCAGCCCCTCCCTGCGTTCTGGGTCAGCAGCTGAAAAGGTTACTGGCTGAGCTACAATAAAGCGGGTCCGAGCGGACGGATCGTTTGTTAAGGCGACCAGAGAAGCTGACGGGGAGCTGTTGTCCTCTGTTAACGATAAATCAATGATGTTCCCCTCTTGTTCACACACGCACGCACACGCCCACACACACACTCAGCTGTGGTTATTAGCTGACGCTGTGGTGTTGCTCTTCGCCTGTGGTAATTTGCGTGGAGAAGAGGACATGTCACGCTTTAACAAGATCGACATGGATAAACAGACGCGAACGTGTTGCCTTGTAATGTTGCTGCAGATTAAAAAAAGGAGATGGAGCTACAGATGGAAATAAGAGGGGAGGGTGTTTATGGGTTTCTGAGCTGGGAGCGCTGGCAGGTGGAGTTCATTTGCAGCAGTGATATTAAGTGTCTGTTTCATCATGATTAGCTTCTCGTCCTCGTTCGGTGCCACACGAGAGGAAGCCCGGCCCGTTCCCCATTTATTATTTCATTAGAGAGCTAACGAGCACCAACACACAGACAAACGTTTACTATCCCACTTATAGAGACAATAAGCGTGTTTATTGCTGATGTTTAATCTTTATCGCAACATATGCTCACCATCTCTCAGTAGCTCATTGGAGAAGAGATGTGAGATGTATTTGTACTTGTGTTCTCTCAAATAGAGATGTTTATGAGCTTTGGTTTCTTTTAGATACAAATTAGGCTTTTGCATCAAACACTTTGTGTTTGATGTCTCTATGTTAAAATTACACTGTCGCTCAATTAGATTAACATTTATAGCTTCTAATAGTATCGTGAAAAAGTATTCATATCCTGTCAAGATCAAACTCTACAAGGTGCACTGTTTATTTTAATGAAATTTTATAAAATAGACCATCACTGTGTAGGTAAAAATTGCAGTCTGGTAGGAAAATTAAACAAAATTAAAGACGTGTTTTTGCTTTACTGTAAGTAAATCAAATATGAATGGGGTTATAAGCCAGATGTGATAAAAATAAGAATAAAAGAAGAAACGAATGCAAAACAACATGGTTGCCATGTTGGTTTGGGAATGTGTGTTCATAATTGTCATGCGCTGCCACTCCTTGGACTATGTGCACATTATGCTCTGCTGAAGACAGCCAGAGCTTCCATTTGAATTTAACAAATTAACTCTATGAAAAGAACTGTGTGTGTGAGTGTGTTTCATGTGCATTTTTTAGCATGAGTAAGTAAGAAGACACACACAAATGCCTATTAGGAAATGGCTGCTCTATCAGGTCCGAGTTCAGCATGATAAAATGTTATTGCCATTGTCCTGTAAATTAGCTGTGAGCGCTTTCTGCCTCATGTTGGACTGAATCTGTTGTGTCCCTGAACACACATGCGCCTACGAGAGCTTCTTAACTGCATAAGAGGCAGGGCTGCAATGCAGCTTGGGAGATTTACATAGAGTGAGTTCTCTCTAAATGATGACAGACTTTGTCAAGCCCTCTAATAAAAGCCCCGGAGAAGGTGGAGTAAGAAGAGAGAGAAACAGAGGAATAGATGGCCACAAAATGGTTGTATGCTTAAACTATCAAGACCGCATGTGAGTCACTCTTTCATAGAAATGAAGATAATTCATTTTGTGATGGGATAGAGCAGAAAGAAATCCTTTTTTTATTTACAGTAACACTAATGACATACACTGAGAGAACTTGTACTACTAGAAAATGTGTTTTGGATATAAATCAGAATCTGTGTGAGTGTGCATGTTTCCAAGACAGTGAGGCAATGTGTAAATCTGTGTTGTTCGCTTAACGCCTCCATATTTCTGAAGCCTCGAGAAGGGATTTATGTGAGGCTGCTCATGCCAATTTTCTTCCTCTGTCTCAGCGCAGATAAATCAGGCGCACTAACACAGCTGCACTGTGCAAAGAGCAATTCATTTACACTCACACGTGCAAAAACACACGTGCAAAACTGGATGCACACACACGCCCACCCCCACACACACACATTTTTACAATTAAAAACAAACACATAAAAGGGCAATAGCAAGAGGCAAGGCAGAGTGTGTATATATATATATAAGCAAATGGGTGATATGGACTTCAATTTTTATCACGTTATTTCATGGTACTGCTATTTTAATGATAAAAATGATAATTCAAGTTTATTTCTTCTTTTTTTAAGTTAATTGTATGGGCATGAATGAATAGCACAACATTCGTAGCATCACAAGCACAAATGCTGCTCTTGAAAAACATTCCCATTTGAAATAAGTGTCTTCAGGATGCCAGATGTGTGATTTAAATCACTAGGCTGCACACTAATTGCATTTAATCATATTTTCGAACTTGAGGATATTCACTGAAGGTCTCGTGAAACAAACAGTGGAGAAAATTGTAAAAATAAAATTTCCAATGACACTGTCACTTTGCAGTTTGGCTTTTGTTGAACATCATTAATTGGAATTTATCAAGATGATGAATCAAAATTCTTATTGTGATAAGAAATATTTCAAAATAAAGGATTTGAGATCTATCTTTCCATCCATCCTCAGAGTCAAGTGGAAAAAAGGCTTTTATTTTGAAGACTTCATATCCCATCATCCTTCAGCACCTGGTCTACACCAGGATGAGGCATGAGTACTAATGGGATTTCTAGGTGCCACTCAGTGGCGGGGGTGTTTCAGGATTCAAGCAAACGCTCCATCAGCAGATGTAAATCAGATTGCAGCTCCACCCTCTCATCCGTCTTGCTCTAACAGAGGCGGGCTGCTTGGACGTGGGGAGTGGTTGACCCCTTTGCACTTCCATAAACTACACTAACACACAGACACATTTCCAAACCTGTATCGAAGTAAATTGTATTTACACTAAATGTACATGAAATGTTTATTAGGGCAATTATTTTTCATTATTTGCTCATAATCCAGGATTTAGCTGAGGAAGGTCATCTGCATCTACCAATTGGTTTTTCTACGTACCTACTAGGCATGCTAACACCATGATCCAAGCTGAGGTATTTTTACTACAGGTTATTATATTGCGAAACACTCATAACGACCAAAGCCAAGTGCTCACAAATGTGCCCATCTGCTTTCATCTGCACAAGCCTCTCTCTGTAAAGTGAGAGTCAGGTAACACTGAATGTAGCAGGTCAGCATTTGCTTCAAGTACCTGATGCCTAAGTTCATGGTCTCTGCAGTCCCAATCATCCCGATGGATAGTAGCATATTGTTGCAGAGCTTTGCTGCCTGCAGGGTTGAGAAAGACAAAGAACTCCTGATGCATGCATATGCCTTGTAGAGTTTAAAGCACAGAAACCCTGTTTATTGAAAACATAATGAGAAATGTGAGAATATTTTAAAGTAAATTGTACATGCAGACTAAGTTTAGTCGGCAGGAAACTATTTTTATGCTCAGACACATTCACATGTGGATAATGAACAACTCCTCTATCCACAAATACCCACATCGTCAACTTCCAATACAAGTCATGTCTTCAAATCAGTTTATGAGCAGTTGTCTTTACCTGTCCTGTGCCAACTTGTCCACAGTAGATGACATTAGCGCCCATGCAGGTGAATAATTCCTGTGCAGCCTTGAATTCTTCCTCCAGTCCACCAACCATGAAGGTCAGTTTAGCCATGCTAGCAGCCCCAACACCTAATCAAAGACACCACACACTTAGTTCGGTGGAGTTAAACAATTTCATAATGATGCAAACAGTTGGCATGATGATTCAAGACAATCAAGCCAAACACACATCATGTACCATAATTTCTGGACTATAAGCTGCGGCTTTTGTCTCACGCTTTCAACCCTGCGGCTTATACAATGATGCGGCTTATTTATGCATATTTTTTTTTCTAACGGCCGCCAGGGGCGCTCGAGCAGAAAAGGTAAGAGTGAGACAGGTGGAATATATGTGTAGAGGAAGACGCAAGTTTAATGTAACTTAACACATCTCAGTGCACAGGAGGACGATGAAGACGGCTCTCAGTGACTTTTACTGGTATGTTTTTTTTAACCAGTCCTGTTAGTACTGTGCTACCGTGTTGCTGCTGTGTTACTGCCGCGTCACAGGCACTGTTTGGAAAAAACAGCTAAAGGTATATTACTAAAACTTTGAAAACTCTGTGTACCGTCTGTATGTAGGTACATGCGGCTTATAGACAGGTGCGGCTTGTGAATGTACAAAGTGTTTTTTCTTTAAAAATGTACTGGGTGCAGCTTTTTTGTAATTTTGTAATTCTAAGTTAGTTTTCAAAACATTAGCAGAGGTGTTCCAGCCTTAAAAACAATGCTTATTTTTAATTAACTGCTTTTATTTATTGTGAGACAAAAACAGCAGTAAACCTAAACTTTATCAGCTCAAGCAGAACAGCTAGGTTTGTTTAAAATAAAAATAACTTACTGATGGAAGACCTAAATTAACCAGATAAAATATTTTGCATACTAACATTTTGCATGCAAATTTATTAATTTATGTAGAATCAAATACAATAATATTTTTACAATATTATTGAGAACAGAAAATACTTAAATCTAAATTCACACTTTGACACCACATAGAAACTTGGCTCGAAAAACTCAATACAACTTTTTGATTTTTGTGAATTGAGATTTGGGGAGGAAGCAAATTTAAATCCTTAAATAAGAAAAAGAAATGGTAATGCTTTATTTAATGCCACCTTTGTACTTTTTTGGATGCGCATGTGACACTCGCGATGAGACAGACGTGTTAAGTAACGGCGCACCAGAGGGACTGAGATATCTTTTAAAGGCGACTGTTGTCATCATCTATTGCACAGCCCTCGTGGGAACCCTCACCTTTTGTCTCGTCACCCCTCCTCTCTCACATTCACACACAAACAGCTGGGCCTGAGGGCACCCCTCGTTCCTGGGTGTATCAGTGACAGGCGTGAGGGGTAATTAACTTTATACTTTATCATGTTCAATTAGGCGTCCCTCCCCATGCCTGATGGCTTAAGGAGCATGCCATGCTGTACGAGGCAATTCCCCCCACCCCCGCTTCCCTGAATGGGGTCCTTAATACAGAAAAAAAAAGCATTTTCACAGGTTTGCTGTTGAAACTGTAGATTATAAGTAATGCTGTGGTGGAACAGTTTATCCAAAACATAGTACAGTATTAAAACAAACATGCAAACAGAAAGCATACAGAAGCCTTGAGTAGAAAAACTAATCAAGGTTCCATGAAAATTTTTTACATGGATTATAATGAACTCGTTCCCTAATTTTGGCTTCCAAAATTTTGGATGAAACTTTTTTTTTTACTCCTTTCATGCGGTTTATAGGCGCACTGCTTGGATAACAGATGTTTTAATCAATATCTACACCCTGTGCACAGCTCTTATGCTTATTAAACCTTATTTTTGAGTTTTACTTGTATATGCTCATTTTTAATCTGGAAATGTCAATAAAACTCAAATGTTTAAGTAAAAGTGAAGATTTGATTTTCTCAGAATATATATAATGACCAAAGCCGTTTTATATATATATATATAACTATTGGGCAACTATTAACATGCAGAAATATTATGCAACTAAATTAAAAATATAAAGTTTTCATCTGTTCATTTGAGAATCATTAACAACTCAAAACATCCCCCCCAAAAAACAGCCATCCATCCCTCTTATGCCAAGTGGGATTGTGAGGGGTGCTGGTGTCCATCTTCAGCTACAGGTGCTTTATGTCACTTTGGCTGACATCTCATTAAACTTCAAAACACAAAGAAAACGTATAACGGAAGCCAAAAAAGTTTCCATTTTGAAACTTTGCTAAAACATTGGCATACCTTGATATTGTTATCCTGTCTATTCCTACCCATCACCATGACCAATTTACATTTTATTTCTTTGATTAACGTTTTCTAAAATCTGTTTAGTTTGTTTCACACTGAGCAAAAATGATGCGGAGAGAAGATTAAGTCCAAATCTCTCTGTAGGGTGTCATGAAGCTCTAATGAAAGGCCTCCAAGTACTGAAAACCTAATAATGCGAGTGTTAATAATTAAAAAGGAATTACGCGAACAAAACGATGGACTTTAGTGCAGAGGAAACAAAGGAGGGGATTTATTACACATATTTTGACTGCCATCAACAAAAAACATACACCCCTCCCCCAATCCACCTCTTTAATTAGTTGTGCTGTTGTCAAGTGTATGAGGAAGCCACTGTTAGTATCTGCATATTTGTCAGTGACGAGCCGTCAGCAGGTCATTAGGGCCATATAATGAAACCCAAAGTCCATGCTGCAGCAGCTGCCCATAGGCCAAAGCTAACATGTGCTTAGCATAAGGTCATCACAGAACCCAATAATACAAACATACGGCTTACACAGATAATAGATTTTTTCCCCCCATCCTTTACTGTTGTATGATAATGTGTATTACATTTGTAACCAGTCTACAAAGTCCAGTTGAATTTAATACTTGCCCTTTAAGCTAACTAAATTGGTTTCATGAGACCAAGTTTGTGGTCTGAGGAAACCAGTAAATTGTTTCTTTATTCAATGAATTGGCCTGCATTTAGATCAATTCGGTATGTTCAGCTTCCCTGTTGCTGCTGAGTGTAGCTTTTCCCACACCATGATGCAGCCACCACCATGGCTGCATCAAGGCTTCACAGTGGGGATGTTATGTGCAGGGTGATTTGTTCCCAAAGTGTCAGTTTTCTGCCACAAGTAGTGGTTTGCATGGAGCCAAAAATAGCTCAATTCAGGTCTTCCCGAACCAGATGGCCTGCTGTCACATGCTTCCTATGTCCCTAGCAAACTTTAAAAGCAAATGTGTTGCTGCTTTTTTTTTTTAATAAACACCAGCTCTTTGGAGTGCAGAACACTTTTTGAGAATTTTACTTCTACCTGTGTTTTAAACCTTTCATTATTTTCCATACATTTCACAATTGTACACTCCTGCCATATGCTATCCCAAAAAAATACATTGATGTTTGCGATAGGAACGTTTTGAAATGAGTTGGAGTACTTTTCCAAGGCACTGCATTTCTATTTTGTTTCCGAGTCATTATTCTGCGGGGTGAGCCTCACAAATGCAAATACATATACAAAAACACACACCCACACAGAGCTGTGTGACAACTGTGCAGGTTCATTAGTGGAGATCACTGTTTGCAGATGACTAAAGAGGAGATTATTGATAACACAGTCAACGCGCTGATCAATATATCTCACTAAGGAGAGTAAAGCAGAGAGTAAGAGAGTAGGGAAGGAGAACGATCTTTCTCTTTCTACCTCCCAGCATCCCTCCCTCAAATTAACTAATCACCCATAATAAGCTCTTATGATCTGTAGTGGATTTCTATAAGGAGTGACACTGGGATGATGGAAGATCCTTGTAGGTGGAAGAATAAGACATCATTAGCATAGCAGTATGTGTGTGTATGTGTCTGCATTTTTAAGCGTATGAGAGCTTGCTCATTGTGCATGGACTCAAACGCATTAGAGACGTGAGATGTTCAGGTATTGTCTATGTGCTGTGTGTGCTTCCACTGTACATTCATGAGGGGGCTTCCCGTTCTCGGGCCCGTCCTGTCAGAGACGGATTAAAGAGGAATCCTAATGAGGCTTCCTGAGTGCCCGGGTCTGCTGGCTCATCCATCCCAGCAGGAGTGACAGTCCTGGATCGTTAGCACTGCACAATTGCACAACGCCCCCTAGGGGGAGGAGCTGAGGACTGGTGGTGTGTGTGTGTATAAGAGAGAGAGAGTGTTTGAGTAGAGGAGATGTGGAAAAACTGGAGAGAAGAATAAAATACTAAGAAAAAGTAAGAAAGCTAGTTGTATGCATGATGATAGCTGAAAGACATTTGGAAATGGTATATAAAAATGACTTTTTCCCCAAATTTAATTTACATTAAATTAAATTATTTTAGATCAATTAGGAATAACACAATCACTTCATGTCAGAATAAAATATAAGAAGACCTTTTAAAAAATTTTTTTTTAAACAATATCGATACATATGTACATTTGTACAAGTATTTTAGGCAACAGATGAAACACACTTCTCCTTTGTGTGCTACTATGGAAACTAATTCTAAAATAAATAAATAAAATCAATAAGAAAATTGTCTAGGATATCAGAAAGAGAACTAAATGATCATTTGTTTGGCCATAACGATCAACTCTTTATTTGGAGAATAAAGATGGATGACTGCAAGCCTGACAACACAATGCCAACTATAAAGTATGGAGGTTGAAGCGTCATGTTGTGTGGGTGTTTTGCTGTAGGAGGACTTGTGCATTTCAAAGGAACATTATGCTGAAATGATTAAGCAACATATCGAAAATAAAAATCTTAGACACAAATGGGACTTTAAAATGGCTAATGACTTGAAGCATACCAACAAATTAGTTACCATTGGCTTAATGACAAAACAGTAAACATTTTCAAACGATCATCACAGAGTCCAGATCTCAGTCGCATAAAAAACTAGTGGCAAGAGTTAAGAAGCGGCGTGGCTTAAAAATCTGACTCGATTACACCAGTCCTGTCAGGAGGAATGGGCCAAAATTTCCACAAATTACTGTTGGAAGCTTGCAGAAGGATAGTAAAGTCTTCCTCAAATAAATCGGTTCAAAAGGAATGCTAAAAAATGCAAACCTCTGATTTAAAAAAATTATTTGTTAAATAAATCTCTTAAGGAATTTTGACTTTTTTTTTTTTCAGTATTCACAAGTGACCTAAAACAGAAAAGGTTTAGTCTGAGTTATATCAATGAAAACAAACGGTATATTTCATACAATATATGTAAACATCTGGCAAGCAAAATATAATTATGCTACAATTAAGAAAGTTCAAGCAGAGTCATATGAAATAAAATCTTAGGGGGTGGGGGGTCTCTTGGGAAAGCAACCTCTCTTTATTTGGTCACTTTTTCCACTTAATCCTGTTGCAGTGGGAATGTTTAGTTGACTATTTATTGGGGTTTGATCACTAAAAAAAAAAGCCATCTAACTCCAATATTTTCAAGCCACAAAAAAGATTGCTGCTCTACCAATAAAGACCCACTGTAAAATTTCCTTTAGGAGAATTAAGTGGAAAAAATGGAAGTGGCAATAAAATGTTCTTAAGTGTCAAAGATTGTGTGTGGCCCATGCAAGATAGCTTGAAGCTCTGAAGTCCCTTATTAAGGGAAATCAAGTTAGCACTCCCAAAGTTAAACTCTAATAGGGCAGATGTTTAACAGCAGGCTTCAATGACAGCATTATGAGATTCAAACTGGTTGTGTGAAAGCAACAGAACATCACAGAAACAACTCTGGTTTGGTCTGATTGTAATGAATGCCAGGTTCATTAGCACTTCTTTGATTATTCGCAAAAGAATCAACCAAAGCAATTCATGCCAGCTGCATGACCTTTTAAAATTCTGCTGTCTCTGAAGTGGTGCATGTACAAAGAAAGTATATGTGTGTGCATGTGCAGCATGAACAGGTGCATTTTCCACTGTTGGCAGCCAATAAGACGTCATCTGGAGCTTCTGAGGCTGTGTCTCAGAGTTATGAGGAGCATGTAAAACCAGTAGCCACTTTTTATTGGTGGTAGGTTTAAATTAAAGTAGATTTGTTGGATACAAGGCGGCACAAACTACACTACACTCAGAAGGATGCCACTTGATATAGCGTTCAAGAACTCTCCTTGTTGGAGCACCTGGTAAAAACCCTAATAAAATCTTTAAAATTAATCAATCTATTATTGCAGTTGCATCTCACTGAAAATTTGAGAAAAACTAAAACTTTTTTAACTTGAAAACATTTATTCAAGATTTGGATTTTAAAAAAACAGCTGTTCTCCTAAACTTGCACAAGTCTGTAATTAAAACAATAGTTACAATTTTTTTTAAATGGAACAGTGATAAACAAGACTGGATGTGAACCTAAGATTGTGAAGCAACCATACATTGTAATGGTCCATGGAAGTAAAAAACAAACAAGCAAAACAAAACAAAACAAAACAAAAAAACAGAATCTTTCTAAATCTTATTGTTGGTGACTCCAAAATGCAAAATACTCCTTATTATTTCTCCAAGTCTCCATAACAACCATAAGATCTGCCTACCAGTTGCTTAGCTAGTATTCCAGGAAAACTTATTTTCTGCCATAATATTACAAATTTGCATAGTTAATACAGTTCTAACTGGACTTTGATTACAACTCTGTTAGAATTATTATGTGTTATCACTCTTACATTTAAGTAGTTTTACATATATCACTCTTATATTAGTAGTTTACATTACTAACTTGCTTTTTATTTCTAGGGTTTAGTTTTACTGTGTAAGCTTTTGACCCAAATTTACAGAATGTCTCCGTTGCATGATTATCTCTAACAAACAGAAGGCTTCCTCTGCCCTTGTGAGAAATCGCTCCCATGAGAAAGTACTGGATGACTGACCTGTGAGCAGAGACAAGACTGCTTTTTCTTTTAACTCTGCCTTCTGTGAAAATAAAAGGCAAGCTGTAACTGGAGGTTTTCAGAACCCGCAATGAATGGCTCGCAGGAGCTGTACGCTGCGATTTCTCCTTCCATGAAAGCTTGATTGAAATATAATGAAAGTTGTCTGTGGTTCTTTTTACATAGGTTCAGAAAATACCTATCAACTCAGTGCTTTTGTCAGATAACCTTAAGACAGAGTCATTCATCATCAGCTAAAGAATAGTAAAATATGGTGGAGGATTTGTAATCCTGTGGGCCCGATTCTCTTCCTAAAATTGGGGATTTTATTAGAGTTTATGACATCACCAACTCAATCAAAACACAATAGAAACATTTGAACTGAAGAAAAGAGTGAATTCTTTTCAGAAACGCAGTTCTTGGTTGAATGAAAATCATTTCATTGGACCTGGAATATAAATAATTTTGGCTTTAACCATATTTAAATATATACTCCAGTTTATACTCTGTTGTTTCATGCTATATTTTTTTAACTACATGCATTTGCAAGAATGCCTGCTTGCTGAAACATTCTCATATTTACACAGAAAGCGCATTTTTCTGTGATGTACTCTATGTTGGAGTGAATGGAGCTTGAATTCTTGTTTGAACTGGTGGGGGTGGGATGTTTGCCGACCAACACTGCAGCCTCATGTGGTCCACCATTATAATTACACCGAAGCGCAGATTTTTTTTCTCAAACAATTTAAAATCCCAAATAGGCCCTGTAAAACACACAGCGGATATCGAATAAATATGTGGATCGAGGTTGCGCTGTAACCAAAAATTACTTGTGCACACACAAGCATCCCTGCAAAAAAAAAAAAAAATCAGCACTTTCAACTGATTTTCTGCCAACTTTACTAATGCTTCTCTGTTGTGTTAAAAACAAGCTCTTTATCGACTGCACTTAACGAGCACTGAGCCATGAGAACCGACTTCAGCACACAAATACTCCATGAGAACCTTTGAGCGACTGGCCCACAGAGGAAAGTTTGGGTTTGGGGGCAGGGAGGAGAAGAGGGTAAGTAGGAAAGGAGGAAAAGGTTGAGGAGAAATTAGAGTTTTTGGATTAAAGCTCTTGCTACAACCATGTTTGCAGGCCCCATGTATTGACTACTGGGTCGGCTCTCATGATCATCATTATTATTATCATTATCATCTTCAGTAACTGCTCTATTCCATAGGGGAGCGGTTGGTCAATGCCAAGTGACAGGTACTGGAGAGAGCGGGAGAAAGCTGCAATCAATCCTTTCCCTGGCCCAATGCGACTCATCTAGGATAAAGCAAGTTAATAATGATCCCAATTAGGCTGTTAGCAGGAGAGGACACACACAAACACATATACACTCTTACTTTTACACACGCACATCATGATTGGTCCTCTTTTTTTGATGAGTGACATAAAGTCTGAGGTTAATGCTATCCTTGACAGTCAGTGACTGTTTAACTCATATGCCAGCTGACTTCTGGCTTAAACACACACACACACACACACCCCCACACACACACACACACACACACACACACAGCGGGTGACAGAGGGGCAAAGTTATAGGGCTCCCCAGCTGCTGTGGGTCTAACTCCATCTGGAGCATAGGCAAGAACCCCCACATTACTGCCCAGTTATCATTCCCATCCCTGGTCACTTTACCGCCCTACACCCTCCTCTCTTCCACAATCCATTCACTCCAACCTCTCTGTCAGAACCTGTCAGTAGCGGGCTTGTTATGCTAATCTCGTCTTTGAACAACTGACGCTCACACAAACTGGTTGGCCAGGACAGACCACAACTGTACCACCCCTTGCCTGTCTAAAATGATTGCTTAAGGCTAAGTATAATCCAAATAAACAGAAGGCATGCATCCAGGTTCAGCTTTGTAAACAATTAGGAAGGTTTAAGAGCAGTTATGATTGTGGTAAGTATGAAAAAGATTCATACTGGGATAAAGAGAAAGTGAAGTCCTTATAATGTAAAAGATATATGTTGGATTCTGGCTGGTATCACTGTAAAAGTCATAACTTTGAGTCAGAGTTTAAATAGATTTAATTCTATTTTGTTGTTTTGTCTAGGTGAACAAAACAATGAAACTGAGTGACAAGGCAAATTTACCCCAAAAAACCCACTATTGAAATCAAGTGTTAAGGTTCCATCATACTTCCTGGGAAAATTCCACATTTAGAATTTACTCAGAAAACGTAAGGAACAAGATGTCCTTAAAACAGTCATGATATTATACAATAAAAGTAATTGTTAGTTACTTATATTTTTCTTATGAGCTTTGAAATGCGTCACAGTTTTCATAGAGGTATTAAAAGAGTGTAAAAGTTAATTATTGCCTTTGCAAATGGTGGGACAAATGACTGCTGATTTAATTTAGCTTTGAGATCAAGGAAAAAGTTACTTCAATTAGTCTGATACATATTAATGATTTATATTTACTGGAATTGATATCGTCTAAATAAACATTTTCATTCTGTGACTGACGTCTTTTCAGATGACACTTCAAGTCTGTGGGATTGGAGACACGAACAGTCTAAGGAGAATATTGGCAGCTTTGACTGACAAACCAACTGGTGCCAGTCTCAGCCTGAACAAGCTCTTACAGGCTTGAGGATGACGTTCAGACTGTCAGCAAATGACATATTGGAAAACCTGGGTTGTCTTGATGTGGTACGGATATGATTAGAGTGGTGTTTGGGCTCAACCTAAAGAGGGAATTTGCTAAAGACTGGGAGACCTCACAAACAACCTTTTTGCTTTCATTTGATATCTTACTTTCCTAGCGCTGGGAAAAAACGCAATGAAAAGGGTTTTTAAGGCTTTTTTAAAGTCTTCGAGCGTTAGCGGTGCGGCAGCCCACCATGGGCACAGACACAAACACAGGCATTTTGGGTAATTACTGCTAACGACCCTGCCACTTGTTAGACAGACCGTTTTTTTTTGCCAACGCTGTGCCAACACCCTGAGCTTGTGACATCAGAGCTCGTTTTGTTGTGGGCAGCTTTGCATGCGGACGTTTTTAATGAGGCCAGACAGTAGCAGACGTGTGTCCGCACAAACGTTAGCAAGCCAAAAACAAAGTTGCGCTCCATCCATCTTTCCAATATACTATAACCAGCATACTTCACCAAATGGACAGGGTTATTCACTTTTTTCCACATCTTTACTTGTCCTACATGGCTTATGGTAAACCTGCAAACAGGACATTTTTCTGCACCTTTTCCATAGAGGCCAGATTTGTGGAGTGCAAGACAGCATGTCATAGACAAATTCTCACTCCTCAGCTTTAGATCTGTGCAGCTCCTCCAGAGTTACCATGGGTCTTTTGTCTGCTTCTCTGAATAATTCTCTACATAGCCTTTCTGTTTAGGTGAGTTTGTAAGGTTTCCAATTGTACAATGCCCTTTCAGTGTTTTAAATGATGGATTGCACAGTGATGTGTGAGATGTTAAAAGGTGATGATATTGTTTTATAACATATTCCATTGTTTTCATGATGCTGAGCTGATGAAACTAATAGCATTTAAGAGGAGCTACACACTACACCTTGGAAAAATTGGATTAACATACTTTCTTTTATTCTACTCTGCAGTTACGTGCTCCATTGTGGTGGTCTACTAAATAAAATGAAGCTTGTGTTTGCAACAGGACAAGAAGTGAAAAGGTTCATGTGAGTATGAATACTTTGGCAAGGCATTGCAGATAAATAGATGGCTGTGCATGAGTCTGGGCCATGAGGATGCAGCTGGCTCTTGTTTATCTGAAGCCAAGTCGCTGGTCACTGTGGACAAATGGAAAACCAGCATCATGAGAAAAAGAAGAAAGTGAGTTTCTTTGATTACCCTCATTTTACAAAAAGGGGTTATGACTCTGCAATTTAGATCCCACAGTTGAGAGCCAAACCCCTAGTGACGCACAAAACAGACTTCAGCATAAAATATGCCACCTCACAGAAGACAAAGAGGAATTTATTTCATATCAAAATAAATTCTATAATAAAAATAAAAAAACACAGAAACCACAAGACTACAGGGTGTGACTTAGACAACTGAAGAGGATAGAAACATTATCCTGTTTCATTTTTTTTCCTCTTGGAGGACTAAACCAGCTGTGATTGGACAACACACTCCTGAAGGAGGGAGGATTCAATCAAACTTTAACTAATAACAGTATGTTGATCCGCTAACGCATAAAAAAAATCTTCCAAAAACTAACAGTATTTTAACTTATAAATTGTTGATCTTCCATTTTTTTCCTTTTAGCTTCCAAACTAAATGCCTACACATGACTTGAAGAGGTATTCATACCCGCTTTGACATTTCCTCTTTCACAGAGAATGCAGGTCAACTATTTACACCCAAGTGATTTGACTCCAATGGATTTCATTTAGACATGTTAGATAAAAAGGGCCTGAAAAAAAATGAAATTTGGACTTTACAGACTTTTATTCCCAAAGAAAAAAGCATGCTTTTCTTTTATCTCCACAAACAATTTTTTAGGTCCATCACATAAGATGTCAATAAAATATTTTGAGTTTTTTGGTTGTCACATGTGAAAATGGAAAATAGTTATAGAGATAGGAATACATACTTTAGCACAGTGCTGTAAGTAGACACTAGTCAAACTGATCTGACAGTGCCCTGTTTGGGTAGGGTGCCATCTCCTGGTTGTAGTAAAGCATGTAACAACATATTCCATCCAGAAATAAGAAGCACAATAAAAAGGGAGGAGGGAGGTATGGAGAGGGATTCATCTCTGGGAAATTTTCCACAGTGTTCATCCACAGAAAGGTACTTTAATAACAGGTCTGAGTCATCTTATTGATGTCACACCATCATATCTCTTTAGAGAAGGCTGAATGAATAAATTCTTATCTGTAACAAAATATCCACACAGTAAATCTGTATCCACCTCTGGTATTTCTGCTTTCAACAAGACATATGTGGGGAAAAATAAGAAATACAATCACATATCCCAAAAGCAAAACTTACCTCTGAATACTTTCTTGAGTATTTTAAGCATTACAACACTGCTACAGGCTAAACATGAGCATGCTAACTAAGAGTGTCTGCAGTGCTGGCTGCAGAAACCAGAGAAGGCAGGTAAATCATTGGTCATCTCAGGCTAGTAAAAGAGGTTTAGTTAGGAGACTCGGGAGGAGGAACCTTCACAGAGAGCTGCACACACAGACTGTGGACTGGCTGTAGTATGTAAACAGTGCATGTGTAATGGGGAGTGCAACAGGCTTAAGGCTCTGATCTCTCTAACTGCAGTCGGTGTGTTCTCCAGACGCCAGCTGGTAAACAGACCAAAAAGGGGCTAGGTTTGTGTTTATGCGAATAGAGACATGCACTGTGCATGAGTTAAAAAGTGAGGGATAGATAATAAGAATAAATCATCAGTGCTACTAGTTTTGAAAGAGTTCCAGGGAGCAGAAACCTGTGTGTGAAAAAGAGAAAGAGAATAGGAGAAGAGGGTGGATGGACAGCTTAACTGCGATGTATCTCCTTCATGTCTTATCTCCCTCCTCTCGTCTCCTGCTCTCCATGTGAGAGCAGTTTCTCTCTACTTTATGACTCTTTATCTGACATGAAAGGCACTAACATGGGATAGCCGCCATTACGGCTCCATCAACATGAAAAAGCCCTGACACGGGATTCTCCACAGCGGCTGTGCCCATTAAGGACGACTGGCGATCCTGTGCTCTGTCAAGGAGCCATCAAGAGTAGACAGCGCCAACATAATGAGGACTTAAAACCTTAACCTTGCCTTTAAGACCCCTGGTCAAAAGGAGCAATAAAATCCTCATGAGGGCACATTGGCTGGCTTGCTTCGTAATTACAACCCATGTCCAAGCGCTAAGCCAGAAGGTAATATAGTTTAGATATACAAAAAGAGTATAAGGGAGTTCAGACCCAAGGCAGAGGGGTCATATACTTAACTTTTCACACAACCTGCTACTTACCAAAATAGCTGTCAATTTTTGTATATATCACACTGTCACAAATCGCTGCCTTTATGTTTTTAAAGTTCAATGTCTGACTATCCTGATGAAACTCAAACAAGTCAAAAATATATGAGCTTTTAAAAAAGATCCCAATATCGCTTAATGCTGTCATTGATATTTAATTCAACACTACAACAGTTATGTTGCTTTCTAAAATAAGGGAAGTCAAAATTTCAACCCAGAGACATTTCTGCAATACATTTAATAGGTGAAAATCATTATGTTTTAAAGCCTGAGTACATATAAATATTGACAAAATGAAACACAATCAGCGTTTTCATTGCTCTCCTGAAGAACAAGAGCTTTTGGTTCCATGCTAGTTTAACATTGAAAGGCACTACCATTTATGGATGATGTGTTGCCGCTTAATGGCCTTGCAGAAAAGGACTGAGAGAGCACTCCTACTTTCCTGACAAATTACTGCTGCAAATAAAATCTGGAAGAACTTAGTAAAAATTAAGAGGACTGATTTGTCCTCGCTCATAGAAAAAAAAACTGTGTCTTTTCGAAGCATGTTTTGGCCCCTGAATTATTCAACAAATATAATCTTTGCTTGAACAACCTAAAATTAAAAGATGAGAGTCAAAGCACATAGTCAGTACAACACATAACTTGAGCAGTGAATCAGCAGCCACACCAGTAAAGCGACCATGGATGTTGATTTTGGGGATACATGATGTTCCTCAATTAAGAAAAGGCATTGATTTCCATTTGTTTTGACTTTTTGTCTGACTCGTATGGGTCCAAACCTTCGGACAACATGTCCCAATCACATTTTTAATGTGCATCAATAAATGCTCTGTCCAAAAGGTTCCATCAGCATGTTTATTAGCAATTACACATAGTCTTTTCTTCTGTGTCTGAGCTAAGTGGATGATAGACTGTGTTAGAACATTTGAAATTCCTTTCCAACCCAAGTGTGTGAATCATAGGATTTGCTAAATAGCATACTTTTTACCATCACCAAGAAAAAAAACATTATTGTGAAAAAATTATATACTGTCATGATAACATATTATGATTATATATAATGAGAATATGTTTGCAAACATAAAAAACTGACCACTGAGATTGTTACTTTCCTAGTTTGACAATTTTTTTTCTTTTACACGGGGGCATCAATGCATAAATAAAAAATAAAAAAAATAATGAGTGCAATTACTGCATGCTGTTTATGGGTCCAATTACCATGCTTAATGTAACTGATGTACTGGTGAATCATTATTGCAATAAATAGAATCATAAATTTTTAAGGCAATTTAGCCCATCCCAACTGTGGCTGAAGTCTGAAAAAATTTTTAGGGCCAGTTGCCAGCAAACAGGTGTGACCACTTTATTACTGTCGTGCCGTTAAACCCTCACAAGTCAAACAAGTACTGCTTATGTAAAAAAAGCCAAACGGTCATGTGATTTCATTCACTTTTAATATATTTCACACCATAACTTTATGGGTCTCTAAAATAAAGTATTATGATGGAAGTATTATGTTTTTTGGAGGAAAGGAGTGCTGATGCCTGTCCTCATCAGAGTCACAATGCCGGTCATACCCGGAGAAAAAAAATTACAACCTTAATGTTGGCAAACTTTTTGTTTCTTCTTGAATTACAAATTTGTCACAAGGAGTCATGCACCACTGCTGTGGATAACAGGCAGACCATGTTCACCACAGAGAACTTTTAAATCCCTGGGTGGGGTAGTGGTCTAGGTCTCCAAGTGCATGCAGTTCGACTGAATCATAGCCATATGAACTCACTTTCAAGCTAAATATTTCTGCTTCAACATCCATTTTATAGATGGGCAGTTGTGCTGTGCATTTATGCCCACATTTGTTGCGGTGCACAATATCACCCATTTGCAAGCCAAACAGGAAGTAGACAAAATGATAATCAAAAGGTTGTTAAAATCATCAGCATCATTGAAGCTATTTACGGAAAAGTATACACAGAAAACATTTGGTGTTGTAAATAAGGGATTCTTTTTTGTTTCCATTTTTTCCAACATATTTGCCGCTCTGTTGTGTTTAAAACAAGCATCTGAAAGAAAAAAATAACTATCCCTCTCCTTTCGACATTAGAATTACCTGCCAAAATACATTGAAATTTGATGATGTATTGTGACTTTTACGGATCACAACAATGTACTATAAACAAACGCTTACCTCCTGACACTGGAGCATCCATGAAGACGGCGCCCATCTTCTCTGCCGCTACAGCCATTTCTTTAGCAACAGCCGGATCAATTGTTGAGGAGTCGACCAGCAGCGTTCCCTTCTTCACCTTCCTGAGCAAAGTTAGTCAGATCACACTTGCTTTACAGGTGCAGCTTTTTTTAAAATAATTATCATAATCAAGCAAGAATCTGCCTACTTCAAGATGCCGTTAGAGCCCGTGTAGACTTCTATGACATTTGGACTAGATGGCAGCATTGTGATGATGCGGTCTGCTTTCTCTGCCACGTATGCAGGAGAGTCCACCACCTAAATGTCAGATTCATTATCATCATGAGGGCAAAATGAATATGGTTTGAAGTAAATGAGTTGTGCTGGCTTTCGAAGAATATGTTGCTACATGGACATTTAGTAGTTACTTACAACATCTTACCTGGGCACCCAAGTCCTGCAGCTCTTTGCAACATTCTGGGAAGACATCAGTGGCGATGACAGGATAACCATTTTTTATTAAGTTCTTGGCCATGGGACTTCCCATATTTCCTAGACCAATAAAGCCCACTGGTGTCTTTGAGGCCATGGATCTTGTTGATCCTAATAAAAAAGTAAAATTAACAATGAAGTTAAGTGTAATGATGACTAACATTGGTCTCCAATGTTCAGAGGTATTTCTCTGATTAGCAAATAATTACAGAATAAGTACCACACAAAAGCTGAGGGTTTTCCCTCCCAGCTATATATTTAACAAGAATTGCGTTCATTTTGCGGCAAGTCTTTGTCCTTTCATTTTCATCAGGCCTTTAGTAGTTCTGCCCAAATTAGCTCACAATATATCCAGTGAGACAAAATCCAACAGTCAAGACTGGAAACCGGAGGTGAATCAGCCAGACAACAAAAAGGATTAGACCTGGATAAAGATACCCAAACAATGAGCTTAAAGTAAATTCAGCCAGCTTTACAACATGCTGAGTAAATACCGTCACGCTATAGTTTCAAAGCATTTCCAAACTAATGTATGTCCATCAAAATTTGTCAAGAGATTTTGTTGTCAAGTTTTACTTGAGGTTTTAAACTTTGAGTGTTGCTTCAGTAATAGACTAACTCTATGGAAATTTACTAAGGTCATGTTGTAAACAAAAATAACTTAATAGAATCTTCAACCTAGTCGTTATGTTGTTTGAGCACACTGTGGACACCAAAAATAACTCAAAGTATGCATCTCATCACACTTACATTTCTCCTGATTTTTTTTGTCTTGTCTGATTGATGCAGTGCTGTATGACAATGAGCTGCATGTGACAATGTCTTTAAGTTGTCATAGTAATATTTTACAATTTGCTTGATAGATTGCAAAATATTCATTACCTTTAAATCACCCCAAGAAATATTCAAAATAATGTTGTGAATCACACAGTTGTAATTTTGCAACTAGGCAAGGGCCAGTTACCAGAATTAAAGTCTATGAAGTCTTCCAAAATTAGTTTCAAAACAGCTGATATATGATCATAACATTACATTGGCTTAGAATCCTTTCTTTGAAATTCAGAAAAAAATTAGGTCTAATAACTAAAATCATCTCAAGCTACATAAAGCTGAGTAAAAGCAATGGTTTCCAAAACTTGTTGCTACCGACCAGGAGGTTGGCCACACTTTTCCTTTCCATGCCAGAAAAACAAATATGTGTATTTAAATATTTCCGGTTGCGAAAAACACATAAGTCATGGAGTGAAAAGTCCCACATCTCTCTTGTTTTGACAATGCCATTTTTAAACTGCAGTTGGCAAGTGGTGAGCAGCGTGACTGCAGCACCCTGCTGCAGACTCTACCCAAACACACAGACAAACCAACGGACCAGCTAATATTAGCTTGTTCCCCTCACAATTTCACTCTATGAACAGAAGAACAACCAAACAGGAACAATTTACTGTGCAGTAAGCATTTGAAACATGGTACTTAATTTAATGACTTTTTATTCTATATTTTTGCTTAAGCATACATATGAAAATCAAACACTTTAGTTAAGAATATTTTTATTTACACTTTGTTTACTCATATTGTAAATACTGCAATATTTTTACTTTAGGAAATACCCCACAATAAATTATTCCGGCTATAATTTCAGATTCAGTTTAAAATAAACATACTTTACTCTTAAAAAGTCATCTTATGCAGCCTATTGGGATATTAGTACAATACTGAAATATTATAGACAGGGATTTTTGCTTTATATACAGTATTTGCACATTGTCAAAACTCAGAGAAAAGTATTCTTCGTTTTACAAGTGTGACATCTTAAATGTAAAAATTTTTGGTAATTTTTGCTTTTTACAATATGAAAAACAAACAGTTTTTATCTGTGTGATTAGTGATGAGTATTCGATGCTATAGTTAAGAGTTAGGATTTCAAGCACTCAAACGCTCTGCAAAGATTCTTGCACACAGCCAGTAAAACTTAAGCATTTGTGACATTTAAAATCTAATAAAGCTCAGCCTTAGAGAGTTTTAAAACAACTTGCTGTTAGCAAGTATGGACCCTGTATCTCCGTGCGCACACCTGGTATTCAAATACATAATGGACTCAGGGACATTGTGTCCGAGCTGCAGCATTAACAGGGACTCCAACTCTTTATACTTTCTTCTAAGGGCTAAAGCTAGCTAACAAATTGAAGCAAGGGGCATTCCATTTGTATTTATCACTGAATAATATTCACATTAAGGGGGAATTACGTCACAACGCAAACGAATACATTACCGAAGACATGCTTGTTCCACCTGAAGCATATACTCCGGGACCCTCTAAACAACGCAGCCATGCTTCTCTCACCCCTCGACCTCGGTATTTGGTGACAGCTGTCAAGCCAGGAAAGCCACAGTAAACGGTTATGAGTCAGTGCCTTTTGGACCAATTGCAGCGCCGGATCAGTTAGCCGGACTAATGGGAGAAAAGCGAAGGCGGGACATCCTGTGATTTTACTTGAAAGTGCCCTTTGGTGTATACTTTTGCTACTTTATCCAGAATTAATTACAATTAGAAAAAAAATCATGCATATAGGATTATAGATGTATGCAAGTGTTTAGCTGTGTTTTTACCTCGTAGCCGACGGTACATAGTTGCAAAAAACACGACATTATGCAATGTTTTATTTTGAATAAATAGGGGGGGGGGGGGGGGGGGAAACACCTTTTAACTTTTATTATAAAAAGAAAAGGTTTGTAATTAAAAAAAAATATTTCCGTGGTTTCTGGTCGGGGGGTTCTGTTTCCCCCCA
>CAEFZY010011937.1:0-29803 GCA_903066815.1 Brachyrhaphis roseni
TCCAGGTAGCCTCGGTTCTTCAGTGAGTAATAAATGAATGGCACCTCACAGTAAAGTTTAGCTTTAACTTTAGGTACCAACAAGACAACTTTCCCAGAAGACCTGAGTCATCTGGAAGGAAACGAGTGAAAAAGACTCATTAATACTCAGTTCCATGAGCTGCTCTAATCCTCAGCTTTCTTTTCACTGTTTCCTTCAGGAAGAATGAGCTCTGACGGGGACCAGGCTGATGATCCGCTACGCTGTGACGAACACTTCCCCTCCTCCCCCGGCGTCCCCACCAGCGACAGCTTCATGGAATATGGTAGCTAACATATAAGCAGCAACGTAGCTTGTTGCTTCTTTTGAGTAATTCAAATGCGTGGCTTGCTCTCCCAGACGACCTGCCAGATCTCCAGGAGGTTCGAGAGGAACTGACGGCGGCGCCCGTTTACCAGGTGGAGATTGGCGTGTCGCACCAGGAGCGGCCTCAGCCTCCAGAGACGCTCTGGCTCACGCAGCTTGCTCACATCGCCACAGGGCCCCAGAGCCCGCTTCTACAGGACCTGCCTCGCAGCAGGTCAGCGCTCAGCTCCACACCAGAAATAGGAACTTATTCCACGAGCAGCAACACACCTGAACCACAACGGGAGCACTAATAGGGCTTATGATCATTAATTCTTCAGGCAGTCAACCACTGTCACTGCAGCCAGTTGCATTGTGCAGTGCTCTCATCGAGTACGGCAAGCCTTTCATGCCAAATGGTGGAAATTTTCCAGTCTATATGGTAAATCAATGATGTGAAAATAGGCATTTGATAAGTTACCTGCACTTATTTAATGGCACTTTCTGAGTGTCAAAACGTTTTATGATCTGCAGCTGAACAGTGAGCAGCTATTTATACAAGCCGTAAAAAATGAATAGAGTATTTTTTGGCACTCTTAATGAGGCATCTAGAACACAAGCTGGTATGGTGTTCCGGCTTCACCAAACTTTGCAAGTTTGGTGAAAACTTTGCAGGTTTCACCAACGAAAATGTAAGACTTTTTAAGATCTCGTAAAAAGTTATAATACTGTAGTTTTTTATGACTGTTATTAATAAAATTTAAGACCTGTATCATGACAAAAATGTACAAAACAGGTCACATTTTACATAGTAGTAGAACTATGTAAAATGTTTTACCTAGTTTGCCAACCCGTACTTTACATGGTACGGCTCGGAAAGAGAAGTGAGCCAATGGTACCGACATTCATCGTCAAGTCAACTGGCAATAATTTACGCTTACCAATGATAAATGCAACAAAGAGCTAACTAGCTATCTGGCAAGGGTTTATTAGCTAGTTAGCGGTAGCCTCAACTGCCTTGAGTTAAAGAACACAATGAAGAGGTTGGCACGCAACAAACTGTTGCTGGAGAGAAAGTCTAATAACAAAAATAAACTGTATGGAATATGAGATGAAATAGTCTCGCCATGACAGAATTTAAGACCTGCGATTAATATATTTAAGGACAACTTACATAAAAAAAACAAATAAGACATTTTAATGCCTTAATTTTAGAGACATTAATTTAAGACTTTTTAAGGGTGCATGTACACTTTAACAGTGTAACAACTGAATCTGCTAGATTTATATGATTTCTTTACCAGATAGGTAGGAAAAATGTTAATATTTGCTACTGATGTCTTAGCATAACCACAGATAATCTATTTTTCAGTCACCGTTTGGCAGGAAAATTAAAATTCAGCAGGATTGGCTCTACTATGACACGATCTTCTTGCATGTCGCCGGATCCTGAACAGTGCAACATGTTTGTGGATGTAAACAGTGAGACTGTTTTGGGAAAGTTCTGCAGACATATTGAGTGTCTTAAAGATCACACTGAGAAACTGACCTTCTGATTTTTGTTATTCTACTGTAGAAGGATTAAAAAAAAAATCAGTCCAACTCAAGTAGATGAAACAAATAGGAAACATCCTCTAATGTATGGTGGCACTTTAGATTTAAAAGATGTTCTTCAGAGAACATCTTTTAAAACACAATAACTACATCATGTGAATCACAGCACTGTTGTTCTTAGACTGTTTGGTTGGACATTTTTAGCTCGTCTGCAGTCTGCATCCCCAGCACCAGCAGTGATCTACACACCTACGCCCGTCCTCCACCTACTCTCCCGATCAGCTCGTCGCCCTCTAGAGTTCACAGCAGGGAGCGACATCGCAGCAGGGTAAAGACAAGCTTTACTTATGTTTTATAATAGAAATACTTATTCTTTGTTGTGATTGGTGCTAGTTGTGCCTGACGGCGGTTTTGCATTTGCAGACGAGCAGCGAGTGTGGCTCTGCCGTATCAACCAGGTCCTCCCTGTCTGATGATGAGGACATGGGCTGGAGTTTCTCCTGTCCACCCACAGTCTGGCACTGCTTTCTAAAAGGTAGATCTGTGAACAGAACAATCCTGGGGGGGCAGGGTGTGATCCTCAAAAGGATTTAAAGTTTAACTCAAGGAAGTTGGGACTGAAAATGTCCGGAGTTAGGAAAAGTAATTAGGTATTCTACATTCGATTTCCCCTTTTCCTTCCTGTGATTGTGTCAATGACTGTGATGTTCCAGTATGTGCACAATTATAGTACAAGTGAGCACACAAACAAACTTGCGTTTCCCTGAACTAAAGTGATACGGGTTGAATGTTTTTGCTCCTCTCCTATCAGGAACTCGCCTGCGTTTTCACAGCGGCTCATGTATGGACTGGCAGGACGTTGAGGACATGGGGTCTGGTGAAGAAGACCGTGCCGATGAGGAGCGCTCAAGATTCCTGAAGGTACAACAGCTGTCATAGGCACCTCTCTGAACTATTATTAACTCCATTGTCTTTAGGTTTTTCTGCCAGTACATCGAATTAGATGCAGAGAGAAGTTCGGACAATTAGCCCTTATTTAGTACCTCGTTTCCACTGAGAGATATGGAACGCCATTTTATAGTTCAGCATAGTCAGGATGAAATCTCCATTCCCTGTTGGATTCTCACTGGTCAGACGGGATTAAACCCAAATGCTTGACATTGTGTCATACTACAAACATCGGTACAAGCACTTCTGTGTCTAGTTCTGGTATCAGTGCTTTTCAGTCCCCCAATCAATAGACCAATGTGTGATGGCAGTAGCTCCACCCTAGCTGTACCGTACCATAGTCCTATGGACTTACAACTGAAGTGGACCCAGGTGTGGTATGATTTGGTTGTATGAGCCACTTTTGCAATGCAAACAAACTAGTGTACCAAACAGTACTGACCCATGCCGTACCGCTCAGTAGAAACGAGGCACAAAATGCATGGAACATCTTGTCTTGTACAGAGTTATGGCTCTGAGGGCCTGCAGCTGGTTGAGCACGAAGAAACTGTGTCCTGTGGTCAGGCCGTCTTGCAGCTAACCTTTGACCCCGGCGTATTCGGACATACGCCAGTTACGGCCCGGTGCCAACTGGATCACCCTTTCTACGTCAAAAACAAAGGTACCAGCGCGGGTGACGAACAGAACCAGTGGTGTCTACCAAAAACATAATTATTCAAGCTCTTTCCCTTCTCTCAGGATGGTCCTCGTTTTACCCAAGCTTGACTGTGGTGCACTATGGGATACCATGCTATGAAATGGAAGTGGGCGATATGTGCCTGCCTCCTGGACACCGGGATGCTAAGCATACGGATGATTCGCTAGTGTTTGACACATTTAGAAGGTAAAGCAGACTTTTATATTTTGGAATATTGAAGTCTACTTTTGGGGTGAACTTCTTCCGTGAGTTTAAAGGGGATTTGGCAAGAGTAGTAAAACAACATTAGCTACTTAGCATTAGCACTAACTGACCAATTAGAGAGCTTCTCCTTCCTCTTCTTCTGAAAGTGTGCTTCTTTTGCAGTTATGACTTCACTCCTCTGGACTCCTCCGCTGTTTACCTGCTGAGCAGCATGGCCAGACGCCGACATGCCTCGCAGTCCAGCGGTGGCGCCGTTTCTCCCGACAGAGACACAATGCGAGGTCTTGTAATTCTTGATGTTTTACAATTAGGCCCAACCTTTAGCTCAGACATGCTAATATAGTGATTTCTGTCACACAATGTAACGAGAAACTGTTTACTGTACTCCGACACACTCCAGATAGCCACAGTCCCAGCCATTCCCTCTCCAAACATCAAAAGCCAGCTAAAGCTAAAGCGCAAGCTAGCAGCAATGCCTCGCCCAGTAAGTGCAAGCGGCCAATGAATGCCTTCATGCTGTTCGCCAAGAAGTTCAGAGTGGAGTACACGCAGATGTATCCCGGCAAAGATAACAGGTGGGCAGAGTCACATGAGGCTCATAAATATTCTTATGCCTGCAGACTTTATCCTCAGCTTGGTATTTTCTGGGTTTCATTTCATTTTATTGAGGGGTATCAGAACAAGAGGGCGAGGGGTGACTGCAAGGTCTGTCACTACACTTTTCAGATTTTTATTTGGAAAAACAAAATAAAATAAATTCCCTTTCTACGTTCTACTGTGTGCCGGTCCTGATAAAATACATTCAAGTGTGTGGCGGCGACATGCGCAAGCTACAAGCTAGAGACGCTCTGAGTGGGCGCCGCACGTAGTCATGCGTGTGCGTCTGTGCCGCAGAGCGATCAGCGTCCTCCTGGGCGAGCAGTGGAAGAAAATGCGAAGCGAGGAACGCCGCATGTTCACCCAGCAGGCCAAGGCGCTCGCCGACGAGCAGAAGAGGCTCAACCCCGACTGCTGGAAACGCAAAAGAACCAACTCTGTAAGGCCACTCCCATTCTCACAGCGCCACCTAATGCTTGGCTGACCTACGTCTGATTCACCTCTATTTTATCTATTTTTTTTTTTTCCCCAACAGGGCTGTCAAGGAAATCAAAGCTGAACTGACGGAGCATGTGGGAGGAGTACACGCGGTCGGAGAAAACTCTGAGTGGCGTTCATCAATTCACAAAATGTGATCTTATGAAAACAGAGAGACTGTGGGTATTCTCAGCATCTCTCTTTATGCTTGAACCAGGTGGAGGTTGTGGTGCTGTAGCATTTTAGCCAAAGCAGTGTAGCCAATTTCTCTAAAATCTATGCCATAAAATAGGATATATGCAATTTATTTTCTTGCCTGTACTATTTGTATTTAAACTATGTTTTATTGCACACAATTATATGATATGTATTTAGTGTTAGCCTATTTTAGCCTTGCTTTAATGCAGCTTTAGTGCATAATGTTCATCTACTAAACAAATTTACACCAAATGTAGCATTAATTCATTAACTCTTAAAGGGATAGCTCGGGATTTTTAATCCAAGGTTCAGTTGGAGAGTTGGAAGCAGTCAATATCTTACCTACAACAGATAACACTCTTCATTTAGTGTGAGACAACATTAGCTGGCCTCAGAGGTTAATGCTAATGTCTAGTCTAAGTGGGGCCAAAACGAAGGCCTAGAAGAAACCCAGTCTCAAAAAGGCCTTGAACATGTAATCAATCTTTCCACTGATTGGCTGTTTAAAGAACCCGGTTATTACTATTTACACTGATAATTGGTTTTGGATGCGGTGTGCCACCTATTATCGTCCTATACGAAACACAGCATTTTGGCTGACAGTGGACATGTGATATAAAAGTAAAACAGAATAAACAGTGAAAATATGACAATTTTTTTTTTATGGAAAGTTATTGTATTGTAGTGTTGAATTCACTTGGTGAACTTTGGCATACACAGACAGCCCTCCTCCCCTCCAGCTGTTAGCTTTAGCCTCCAGTACCAAGAAATTAAACTTTCAACTAAAGAGAAACACCAAGAGGTAAGACATTAACTGCTCATAATGTTTCAACAGAACCTCACATCAACAACCCTCAGCTGTCTCTTTAAGGTTTTCGTATAAAAGACAACGTGTGTAGTTTTTTTGTTTTTTTTTATGTAAATGAGCAACAGTTCTGTTTGAACTCATCAAACATTACGAAGCACGTCTTTGAGAACACAGAGTGCTTTTCTCTTCTCATCGAACATCTGCAGAGCCAGACTCTAAAGCCGCACTCCCAACATAAGAGCCCCGGTGCAGAAAATGAGCAAAACTGGCACCAACTCCTACTGAGGACCTTCAAAAGAAATGCTTTACTTCTCTCTGGCTTTTATTTTGATAGAGGGAACAGAAGGTTGAATTTCCTAAAGGATGTGAAACGAAACATTCATTTGACTTGATCACCTCAGTGGTTAACTGAATGTGGTCACAAAATGTGCCTTTGGTTTTAATCCACAGAGCCAGATCTGTGTGTTTAATCAAAGCTCATTTGTGTAAAATAGAAGGCAGATCAACTTCAGCTCTTCAGTAGGGTTTGTGTCACTCCGCTATGTTTGGGGTATTTCAAAACCTCCACAGAAAGTGTTTTATCTTTTATTTTTAAATGTTCCAACCAAAATCACAGCGACGCCACCCATTTACATCAGGTCCATCTTCGTCTTTTAGTTCTATTCTGTTTGAATTCCTGTGAGCGATTTTTGTATTTTGTATATTTCTAGTGACTGTCAGGAAACTACAGTGAACTCTTTGTATAAGGCATAAAAAGCAACAACTGGGTTTACATGCCCTCTTTAAAGAATTTCTTTTCCAGAAATTTGTTGTTCCAGTGAAACCAGAGGCCGATTCCTATTTACATTAGCTTTGACTGAATTTGCGATTTAAAGAAAATGAATTAGTGGAGAATGAGACATAAAATCAACTAACATATTCACCCATTAGCCCAGCTGGGTTTAACTCGATAGAATTAAATATATTTTTTTAAAGCTTATGGAATTTGATCTAATTTGACACATTTTTTTTAGAGTGTACCTTTTTATACATTGAAAACCTAGTTATGCAACGGTTGATAAGTTGGGAAGTGAAAAGCTAGCGTTAGCATGCTTTCTACTTCATTCACCTTGTGTCCACAGTACAAACCTAGGTGTATTTTTTAATGGAAAAAGACTTATTATTTAAAACTAAAATTATTTTTTCTTTATGTTTTAGAAGACACAAGTTGGGTTCTGTTAGCTTCAGCAACATTTGCTTAGTTTTTCTTGGCAGCTACAGCTAACAGCTAATCAGGTTGGGCAAAGGTGGAAGCAGATTTTTACTCGAGTCAAATGGCGCTTCATCCACAGAATCTTATGAATCTTTAAGCTGACATTTTTATAGAAGCATGCTGAGCGAATGCCGTTTTACTTTTTTATTTGAGTATTAGATGAAAGTCTGGCGCACCTATTTATTGTAGCCGAGACAAAACTAATTTTAATTGATTGGTTTTATCTTCACTGTCTCTTGCTTTCAGCTGTAAGCTGGTTGAAGAATTTAGAAAATAAAATAATTGTGTACAAGTTCTAAAAATAAGACATTTGGTTTAGAATACATTTCGTCTTTTACCTTTTATTTTTATATAATGACAAAACCTTTTTTGCTAGAGCACTTTTATACACACAGACGATTCAGACTCTCTTAAAAACCTGCATCAAAACAGCATTTATTAAAAAATAAGTCTTAAAATAGTTTTGACTTGATTGGAACTCCTTAGTATGTATGTAAATCCACTTCCCACGCAGAGGGTGACGTCATTCATCCATAAGGGTCATTCTTAATGCACTTTATCTTCCGAGACTGCTACAGTATGTGTCATGACAAATATTAAGATTATTATAGAGGAAACTATATTTTTGTGGTTTGAATTCATCTTTAACTTCTCGTGTTGGATTATCTCACGTTCTGTTCACGCCGTGGCGTCACGTGCAGCTCAATCAGGGGGGAGATGACGTCATGTAATTCATGAGTAAAAATAAAAAGCATGATAAACCTACCGTTTGTGGCTGGTTTTTTGTTTGTTTTTTTGTCGTGTTTAAGACGATGAACCCCAAAAACCTTGTTTTAAATCGGTTTAACAGTATTGCAGACCTTTTACTGCAATGAAAAATGGTAAGTACAGCATCTTTTTCACAACCGTGTTTATCTAAAAACTATTACTGAAAAGTTGACTTCGCGGCATCCACATCATCTTTTTATTTATTGAAGTTGCCAAAATATAGCATCTTGAAAGCAAATAAACCGGTTCTTATAACCGAGAATCGGTATTTGTTGTTTAAAAAAAACAAAAAAAAACACACAAAATGCGTTATACCAGATACCATTCCCCCAGATATTGTTGGAAAACACGTACTATGTGTGTCTGATTAGGGCGCAGTTGGAAAAAAAGATCCATTTATTCTGTTTACAAGACAAACGGACACCAGTACTTTTCAGAACCATTGCTCTCTGGAACTCGTTTTCGGTGGTTTCATGCAAATGCACAGAACAAACACAACAAAACTCTTCCGTTTTCACCAGAATTTGCCGTCGTGTGAGCAGGGCCTTAAACTGACAATATGTAAAACAAAATTAAATCGGAGTCAAAACTTTTGAAACAAATCTTTTAATTTCATGGTTTGACATAAACACTTCCCCAGTTTTTAGCTGGAGGTCAAAGGTCAAAGACACAAAGCTGCTACAATAATCAAGAGGGATAAAAACATACTCCAGAACATTCAATTAAAACTAGAGTCATAATCAATATTTCCAGGCTAAGTTCATCAAATAGAATCCACAAGTATGCTCTTGGAAATGGCTAGAAAAATCAGCTTGTATAGTAAAATAGAAAACTATATAAAGGTACAGTATAAACATACAGTAATTTGGCCTTGGAAGGGGTATTTACATGCAGAAGGTGAAACGGATCAGGATCACAGTCTGTTGAGCTCCATGTAACATCAGCGGCTTTCCTGCATCTTTACAAAACTGCAACAGTCGTAGCAGGTTTCCGAGGGAATGGCTGGAATTCTTAGTTATTTTATTTTTAATTTTTTGCTTATGTTGAAGAGAAAATATAAAAATCGGTCTCAGGTTCTCGCTGCTACTTGTGCTGCTTGGATTTCTTTTTAAGTGTCCAGCAGGCGGAGACACAGCAGAGGACGTGTTGAAATGAACCAAACGAGGTTTAATGTACAGTAATGTGATTTACAAAAAGGCACTGGCAAGGAGACAAAGTAAGCAAAAATACAAAGTATAGCTGATCTCATATCCGCCGCCTCATGATTTCTGCTCTTATCTGTATCTCATTTCTACAGCATCAGAAAACCCTACAGAGAAAAACAGATTAGCAAAAGAAAAATAATAGGGAATGAAAAGATTTACATGATACACTTGAAATCAAAAGTTTACATACATTTTCCCCATTACTGTCTAAAGTTAAATAACACTAAATGTCTCTTGTTTAAGGTTAGTTAGTCATCGAAATGATTTCTATTTGCTAAATGCCACAAAAATAGCAAAAATATGCCAGATTTATTTATTTAAAATTGCAAGCATACACACATTTCTTCATTATTTGGCAGCATTGCCTTTGAACTGTTTGGTAATTTGCATTAGTTGGCCGGAATTCTGGCCCATTCCTATCAGATGTCAAAGAAAATAAAGTTATGGTTCAGTGTATGTAAACTTCTGGTCTCAACTGGAAAAGTGATCTTCACATTTCTCTAATCTCTCTTAGTCAGTTAAATGCACAACAGCAGATATAAAAGTCTTGCAATTTTACACCCCCTAGCAAAATTGTGAGGTTTTTGTGATGAAAAACAAAATAAGAAATAAATTCCCCCAATCAAATCATTTCAAAACCTTTTCCACCTTTAATATAATATAAAGACATGGTGTGGAAAAACTGAAGGACACGCCATGAAACCTTCTCTAACTCTAAATCAACAAAACTGAAGAAACGGCACAAGTTTAACTTTTTCTAAGAAAATCACAAAAACCTGGATGTGTAGAATAATGTTTGAACCCCACAAGGTCTGGGGAATTTCCAAGATATTTTTAAATAACTAAAATATTTCCTTTATTTTTTCAAAGATTAGAAAAACACATTGGTCATAAGATTGGTTACCTAGTTGTGTAAGTTATTCAAACCCTTAACACAGTAGGTGGCAGAAACACGTTTTGATTTAATCCAGCATTCAGTCAAATATGGAAAAACTGTGATGGGAGAAATTATGAAAAGTTTTACATTTCCGTCAGTTTTGAACCTAATTTTCTGTATCACTTCAGAAAACAAAAAAATTCTGTATAACAAAAGAATGACTTCATAGGAATAAAAATGCTTTGGATGAAGCTAGAGCATAGAATTATATAAGAGACCATTTGTGTTGCCATGGGTTGCCAAGGCAACATTTGATTGATAGACATCAAATTAAAACGAGCTTCAGGACAGGTCAGGCTAAAGGTGGAAAAAGTTTTGAGGTTGTTTCTCATCGTCTCATTTTTAAAAAATTATAACCAGGATTTTTAACAGGGGGGATCTATTCTCTGTATATCTACTTTAGATAGAACAGGTAAGGTACTAAAGCTGTTTTTGGTTACCAATCTGTGACTAACCTCTTTGTCATACAATAACGAATCACCATTTAAAAAGAAACCATCCTGTTTAGATGTGGTAAATTCTGCGGCTGTTGTTAGAGTTAGCAAGGGATTTTGCATTCTGCAGTTTTTAACCACAGTTCAAAGGTCAGGTCAGACAATACAATTCTCATTTAGACTCTTCTCACGTTGCAACTCCTGATCTCATATGTATTTACGAGAGCTTTAAATGACGCAACATTGGGACCTGAAATAACTGAAATGCCTTTGAATTCTTTAAATGTTGGGCAAACATCATGGCTTCACGTTGATACGTCCGTTTCATTATCCTCAGTAGATGGCATAAGGTGAACCAAAGAAAAAGAGATATTCTTCAATGAGGAACCAAAAGTTTAAGAATATTACATATCCTTGTGGAACTTCAATAAGTATCTGCCTTATATCAGTAACGTCTGAAGAGACATGGCTTTAGCAGCTTTTGTTTCTCTAGCAAACATCGTGGTACACCTCAGATGTTTTTAGACATTGATAAATTCTGTGTCCTGAACATTGTTACTGAGACACCATACATATATCCCACACATTTGCATAATTGCTATAGAATTTGCATCAACAGGATTACCTAATCTCTTGCTCCACAATGCAGGCGCTCTGTCTACACTGACGAATAGTCATTCACCACAGCATCCTGAATGTCTGAAATGGCTCCAACAGCAGGGCAGCCTGGCCCCCTTTTTCTTGATGATTCAGACTAAGTTTGGTCAGGCGACCATTAAATGTGGGGGGTGGGACAGAGACTGACATAGAGGCAAAACGTTACTTACTTCAGCCCCTTCTCCATTTGCGTGGTTTTAAACCGGTTCTTAGCCAGTCAGACCTAGATCCAGTGGCATTTGTTTTTTGGAACCACTTCCAGAATGATGCAGGAGTGTCAAACTCCAGTCCTCAAGGGCCGGTGTCCTGCTACCTTTAGATGTGCCTATTCTGCACCACACCTGAATAGAATAATTAGGTCATTAAGGCTCTGGAGATCTTATCTATACAAGGAGGAGGTAATTAAGTCATTTCATTCCAGTGTTTTGTACCTGTGGCACATCTAAAAACTGCAGGATACCGGCCTTTGAGGACTGGAGTTTGACACCTGTGGTATAGCGGGTCCTAGTTTGGTATTTTGTGCGAGTGACTTGATTGACAGCAGACTTCATCTGTTGACTGGCCCGTGGATTCACGTCAGCAAACCCACCATTTTGAATCCAGGATGAGACCATAGTTGTTGGCGAGATGGTCAGACCTTGAGGTCCAAATGTTTTTAGCAGTTGTGATGGAAGCGAACACGCAGCGTCAACTGAACGCAAGAAATATATCTGGAGATTTTGGAGAAACTGGCTGCTCAAGGGTATAAATGACATTGCGGGAGTGTCGACCACAACTATTGTAAGCTCACGGCCCGCCTGCTTTCCCACCCACGTAGTGAGGAACATGATGCCAATGGAGAAGGACTCAACTTTGGTTAGAACCTAACCAGATTTTAACCAGCTAGTGAGATTTGACAATGGAGAAGGGCCTTTTGTCTTTTCGCAGTAGCACATCGACAATTTTACACCCTTTATCCCAATACAGATGGGCTATACACAACAAAATACCAACACAGAAGCTTCAATTCTTCATGTTTAGACCAACGTAAAGCCCTTTTTTAGCAATGCAAAAACACTCAGCAGCATAAAAAACAGCAACAGCAGCCTTAACATTTAGAGAATTCAAACAGTATGGTTTCCTTTTAGATACTTTCATATCTCACTCCAACAAAGTAAGGTACAAATACACCCAGAGACAATGCTAACAGATTGTTTGGTTAATTCTGTGAGGAAAATAAAGTTTAACTGTTCACACAGCATGATGTCACTGCAGACCTTTTTATGATAGTTTTTTAAAACGTGTATATTAGGCCTCTGTTAATCCAAGTTTGACTGAAACTATAGTTGAAGTTTTGGCTAATTGCCACTAAACATTACAACTGTGTCATAACCTTTGACCTGCATTGTATCTTCGAAACATGTTAATGCTATAATCATAACTTTTGGAATACTGCAGTATTTTATCTGCCACACGGGATGACATTTTTTTCTGTTGCTTTCAAGGCATAAGCATAACCAAAATATAAACATTTCAACCTATTAATTTATTATCCATGATTATAAAAAGAAACTTTAGGGTTAAAGTCAACAACAAAATCAGTAAAGTCATCATTTCCCATTGTTGCTTCTGGAAACGTTGGATCCGATAATGAACTGCTGTGTTCTGTTTTCAGATTATGAAATATGTAAAAATATTTTTTTTTAATAAATGAGCACTTTAATTAAAAAGTGCTCATTTTTTAATGAGCAAACAGCTTTTTAGGTGTTGCTGTATTTTAATCTCCCTGTGATGAGCTTTACTGTTTTTGAAAGACAACTGAAGAGTATTATAATAAATTGTTAAATTTGACCAAGTGGACATTAAAGCATTATGATGCTCACTTTCCACAGTCATGAACGGCCCAGGCATCCATCCCAGAACGGGATGGGCGGGGCTACATGAGCGACTCCAGGCTCTCTGTGGCGTTGGACTGGCCCAGTGGTACCGACCCGTTCGTCTCTGGACTCTGCAGGGCTCTCTGGTCCTCCTGGCTGCTCACCAGGCTCAGCATGGCTCGGTACAGATACTGGTACTGCTCCTGTGGGTTGGGTCGGGAAGAATCGCAGCTTCTTATGTAACAAAAATTACATAGATTTTTAGATTTATTTATTTATTTTGTGTAAATTCCGTAAATTGTTTATATTCTGGTATCAGTAAAGTTTAGGATAGCTCTGTGGTCTATATCAGTCTTTCTCAAACTGTCCACTGATGGTCCGTGGGTGCCCTCTAGTGATCCACAATGTACTGCGTTAGCTCAAAGTGCGACGCTACGTTAGCTTACAAAAGGATTGTGTTCAAAAATAATAATGGATAATTGGCTTAAGACAATTTATACCACAGCATGTACGGAAAACCACAAAAGCAACAATTCAATCATATAAAAATCTATTGTCTATTTCTTTATGTTAAATAAAAAAAAAAATAACTTATTATTTAAATACCCACCCATGCATTGGGTAAAAAAAACAACTCACTGAGTGATGCTCACTGACAGGGGGAGGCTCTCTTTATCCTGGGTCTTGATACTGTCTCACAATTTCGAGATAGTATCTCGAAATTTAAATAGTATCTTGAAAAATAAATAAATAAATAATGAGATTTTTTAATTTTTATTTTAGCAGAGTGGCTGAAACAGGCTTCCATAATAATCAACCTGACTTTAAGAGAAAAATCAAAAAAATCACAAACTGATACTAGGTTATTCTCAGTTTCCACACACAAATTGACTATAATTTGTAATTATTTTGTTGTTGTTGTTGTTTTTAGAAAGTTCAAATTAAAATTTTTTTAAACTTTAATATGGGAATGAGTTGGTGAAGTGAAATTCAACGCTCTTCCACAACTCATCGCCGCTCCAGTACTTACAACATCATTGAAGACCCCCGGTCTCATGAGGTTGGTCATCCGTGCCACCATGTAGACATCTACGACTCCCTCCTCCTCTAGTTGGTTGAACAGGGTGCTGAGGGCACAGAACAGCCCTGATGTAGCTCCTCCCAACCTGCACACAAACACACATTTAGTTCCTTAAAGGAATCCGACCATTTAGGAATCCTCTCCGTGTTTTACTCACGGATCGTGAATGACTACGGGTTCCTGTGAGTGTCTGCTGCGCTCTCTGACGATGCTGATGAGGTCGAAGCTGTTTCTGATGGGACTGTCCGGGTTAGGCCAGCAGGGGGTGCTGTACTGACGTACGTGTAAGATGCAATCGTTCTAGGGGAAGGCATGGACATTGCATCAGGAATCATTCTGTTGGAGGATTTGATAGTAACGAGTGTGAGAGTTTCTCACCTGAGGAGACTGCATTGTAAAATCCTGCACAAAAACACTCTCATCATTGGTCAGATGTACAAGCTCCTCCCCCATATGAGACACTGTGAATCCATCAAATCTCAGTGGCAGGTCTTTACTAGGCCAGTAGACACAGCAGTCCCTCTTTTCATTCTAGAAAATAAAAAAAATGAATGCAGCTGCATTAATGGAACTCATTTAGTCCAAAAGGCAGAATGTGACCAGGTCGTACCTGATTGTGTGTGTCCGGCAGACAGATGACTATGTGTGAGTTGTGCTCCCAGATCATTCTCCAGAAATCCTCCACCGTGCTGCTCAGAGGAGTCTGACTCACTATGAAATCTTTACAGCAGTGGTGTCCCTGTAAAAACAGGAGCTGTAACACTGAAGAACTCCGGAGGGTTTTAAAAACAGCAAACAGAGACATTTAGAGAAACACGAGGGCTTTACTGACATTTAGAGGTCAAAACCCAGATGCCTACGGCGCAGTATTAAGGCCAAAATTAAAACTACTGCACACTCAACGGTGGCTACTCCCTTGTCATAGGCAGCTATATCTTTTCCGAAGCTAGCTACTGATCTGATTTATGATCGACCACCACTGGTAACTGAGTGACTGGCGCTGGCAGATCAGAAAG
The DNA here is from genome assembly GCA_903066815.1 of Brachyrhaphis roseni. Classification (NCBI taxonomy): domain Eukaryota; kingdom Metazoa; phylum Chordata; class Actinopteri; order Cyprinodontiformes; family Poeciliidae; genus Brachyrhaphis; species Brachyrhaphis roseni. The sequence goes on from CAEFZY010011937.1 coordinate 15,014, forward strand.
AGAGGACTCATTTGCGTTAGCATTGGAGAGGCTAATGATTAGCATACTGCGGCTAATCACCCACTGGATTGCCTGCTTCCTGTGTCCACTAGCATTGGATAGGCTGGTGTTAGCATAGGCTCAGTTACCAGTGAGATGGAGAAATCCCAGATGTTAAGTTTGTAATATTATATAATGTAAATATTAGTACAATCCTGTTTTACACCAACTGATCCACAGTAGGATGATGTCACCTCTGCTCCTAATACCAAAGCAGAACTACCATTGCTACTCATACTGCAACTCTTAAGAATAATCCTCCTAAATATTACACATGACAGTGTTAAAGTAACAGTAAAAAGTCACTTACTGTTACATAGGAGGCATTGATGTAGCCAGTGGAGTTGGATTCTGAAGCTGCCAGAGAGACTCTTGATCTCTCCACTAGACAATAACAGAAACATCAGTTCACAAGAAACCCCAAAAAAATTTTTTTTTGCTTAATTGATCTTTTACATTATTTTGACATGTATCCACTTTAAACACCATAATAGCCGCCAACTCTCACTGTTCTGCAGTGAGACTGAAGCTTGTCCTTCAGGTTTCACTTTGCCCAGATCAATCTCACTCTACAGCAAACTGTCAACCATGCAAAACATGGATTCTATACTTCTGTTTGGTCTCACAGATCCCACCTGGGCTTCTGTTATTTTCCCAATGGTACATCAGAAATATCACCATATTACACGCGACTATGGTGACTGGAAAATGTGGCGGTACACATAGGTTCTTTTAAGTCTAGTTTACCAGGCATCAGCGCTCTTGCTCTGTTCCTCTCAGCATTGCCATCCTTCAGGGCAGTGCTGTAGTCTGCGTGCTTTGCCTGGCGCTGACTTATCAGCTGAAAGGTCGAGAGGAACGGTCAGCTTCAGAACGATTGCTTAGAACCGATGGAAAAGGAATCAAATGAAGGCCCCACCTTGAACTGTTTGTCCATGCGCATTCTTCCTGTGGCACTTGGGATCAGGAGGTCAGAGACGTAATTGTGGAGAAGGTCAGAGGTGACTGACGTGTCCCGACTCAGGATGGCCTCCACCAGAGCGTCATGGATGAACACGTACTGCTCCTGGGAAATATGGAGGAACAATGAAACTGAAGGTTGAGAACTTTGTTGTAATGAGCAGCTTGGGTTAAAACCTTAACGCTGAGTTTTAAATCTCAGACATTTACCCCAACAAAGGATGACCTTTGGATAAGCTGACATTCTCAGTCTAAGTCACCCTGTGACACATTTGGTCCGATTTAAACAGAGCAGATTATTTCCCCTATTGGTCCGGTGCAGGCGTGAATACACTCAAGCATATCCTAGTGTGGATCAAACAACTAAAACCACCTGAAAAAATGGGTCAAGGTCCATTCCAAACAAACTCTACAGTTGGCTTCTGTTGTGCAGACAGACCTGCATCAGTACGGACCAACTCCAGGAAACATGGACTGCCATTGCTAGTGATCATACATTAGCCATTCAGTGTTGCTAACACTACTACTGCATGGATTGCCCTGAACAAACAAGCGGACCAAAGCTGGATTCCCTAACGCCCTGGTGTAAATACACCTTTAATCTCACTCTAAGCTATGCTATGTGCAAGGATGAAGGTCCACTCACCTCGCCATTATGGATGTTTGAAACTGAAAGTGAAACTGACGGCTTGACCTACTTTCTGATTAATTTGGCCACTTGGGGCATTCATAGAACCTTGAAATGTGATTGCCAGATAGACAGTTGATCTTAAAATATGAAAAAATACCCTAACGTCAATAAAAAAAAGCAACCTGACGTTATGAGGCAGCAGAAAACAAGATTACAAAACCTTGATCCCAACATACATGCAGGTTTTAGAAGAGGAGATCAAATATGACAGGATATGACAGGACTTGATGCTTCACAAAACCATCTTACTGTCCTAACATTGAAAGCATTCATAGGAAGGAAAGAGCGTGACAGATTCTTAATATTAAGGGATTATCTAGTGGAGATTGACCGATTTTACCTCCGTCTGAACCAGGAAGTTCCTTTGTGTCCGGACGTGTTTTAGGAAGCCCAGTACGTTTACTGTTCCCTGATCTTGGATCTGCTGCAGCATGCTGTCTATCACTATGTAGGTTCCTGTTCTTCCTACGCCAGCGCTGAAACAGACAGATGAAAAGTAGGTGCCAGATTTGCTGTAATGTTGTTGATAACATAAGAAACCGTGTTCAGCTCTACCTGCAGTGAACCAGGACGGGTCCCATCTCCTGCGTCCGGGCCCGAGACGATGCCCTGATGAAGGACAGCAGTGGCAGAGTGTACTCTGGGACGCCCATGTCTGGCCACTGGGTATAGTGGTAATGCAGGACCGTGTGCTCCACTCTCTTCTGTGGCACCTGGAAGAACAAATGATATCAACTATTTAACACTGAAACATTGCAAAGGTTCAGGCTCTCTGTGTGGTAAACAGAGATAAGAAATGTGCATATGGAGTACCTTATTAGCTGTATCCCTGACTGTGAATGTCCGGAGTGTGTAGTACGCTAGTGTCTTGGTGCTTCTCAGAGCCACCTGGTAAGCGCCGTACTCCTCCTGGTTCTCTTCCGGCCAGTACTGGTCACATTTTGTCTGCAGAGGAAGGAGGAGGCATGAAATCCTGACCCGGCGCTGATCTTGGTGGAGACCTTCAGTGTTTGTGTCGGGTCTTACGCGGCCTTTCTCCTTCAGATTGGTGATCATGACAATAACTCCAACGTTCTGCTGCCAGATCATCCTCCAGAAGTCCTCCCGGCTGGCTTTCAGTGGCCCCTGAGCCGCGATGTAGGCCCTCGTTCGCTCGTAACCCTGCAAATGCAGCAGCGGTTTGACCGTTTTGCTAGTCTTAGCGTCAGCTGTGACCCCAATCCAAGGACCCCACTGTTCTCTGCAAACTTTCTGGCTTTCAGATTGACAGTAAGGATTCCTACACCTTTATTATTTTTTTTTAAAGAAATAGAAAAAACAGACTTTTTTAAAACTCAACTTTCCTTAGATTTGACTGTCTTTATGAAATAAAGTACTGAACTTAACCATGAAATCATGAGATATTCTTATACAATGGCCAGGCTTGAAATATGGGCGCCTGGATTAACAAAAAAAGAAAGAAAGAAACCAAGAAATAAGGAAAGAACATGTAAGGATGTAAGGAAGGGAAGAACGGCATAAATAAGGAAAAAATTAAGAAGGGACACAAGGAAGCAAAAGAAAACTATTAAGGGTTTGATGAAGTATCTTCCACTTCTTGTTGAAGAAGAGGAAGAGACAGAAAAAAGGATGGAAGGGCACAATGGAGGAGAAATTACAGAAGTTAGGAAAGAAAGACAGGACAGTAAGAAGAAAGGTAGGACAAAGAGAAGGAAATACAAAAAGAAAACATGATTTCAGATTTGAAAATCCCAGTGAATATAAAAAATTTACAATTCACATGTGGTACACACGTTTTTCACAAAAAGCTCCACGTATTCATGTGGATTTGGAACGTTTCATGTGTTGTTATTCTGCAGACACAATAGAAACACTGAAGAACACTGACATGCTGAAAAGGTAATTATCCGCCAGAGAGAGAACTAAAACATGCAGGATGCCGGCCCTCGAGGACCGACTTTGGGCACTCCTGGTATAAATACTTAGAAGAAAATCACTCACGTCGACAAAGTTAGCGTTGATGTAGTCCCCACACTTCCCATCTCTATCCAAACTGTTGGAGAGCTTTACTCTGCTGTGGTCGTCTGGGACAGGAGAAACAGGTGGTTAGCTGATGCTCTGCCTGAATGCTGACTGATTGCACTAAGCAGACACATACAGGCCAGGATGTTAATGTAGCGGTTCTTGTTTTTGTTGTCGGGGTGATTTGAGCTGTCGGCGGTGATGCCCATGTCGACTGTACACGCCTGCACCTCCTGAAGCACAACACAACCAACGAGAAGCGGGCTCAGCTGAGCAGAGCAAATGTCAAAGTAGACACAAACGGAGTGAGCCTGCTCTCAGCTAGCTGAAGAAGAACGGATGTAAAACTCCGTTAACTCAAATCAGGGATGTTAAGGTAAGCTGATACTTTGCCTTTCCTTCCCAGAATGACAAAAAAAAAAAAAAAAGAAACCTTCTGCAGCAGAGGGATGGAGGGGGGTCTTACCTCATACGACTCTTTCACAATCTAATGGTGGGTGGTGAGGATGCGGAAAACACGACGATGGTGGTGGAGATGGTGAAAGGAGAGTGGGGCAGAGGGACAAGACGACAGACAAGGAATCAGTGCAGGTCCTGGAATGTAGGGTTCAGATCCACACAGAGCGGAGGCGCCAAGTGGGAGTGGGGGGCACACCATCCCACCTGAGCCACCGCCTGCAAGCTAGCAGCTACGTTAGCGACTATGTAACATTATTCTATGGGGCGGGTGAAACAAGGCCTGATAATTGAAGGGGTGTAAAACTGGTAGACTATTTGGAAGATGGAAACACTGTTACACAATGGGAGGGAGACACGGGGCACCAATCAGTGCCTTGCAAATGCATTCATTCAACTTGGAGGTTTCTCACCGAGCTACAGCCACAAACTTCAGTGTGTTTGCACATTATTGGGAGATGAAAGTGACATGTTTTGACATAGAAATGTACAGGATTTATACTCCAATAATCTTTCCCAGGACTGACGAAAAATAACAATAAAATGAACCAAACCCTTTGCAAAACCTGTTCCACCCTTTTGCCTGTGGTGTAAATAAACGACAAAATCTTCTGAAGAGAGAGCAAAAATTCTTTCGTCACAAAATGTCAACCAGTGGAGTGGCGTCAGATTTTAGCAGTTGTAAGATTTAGCTTCGGAAACTTTGGAAAAGATAAGGTATTTTTCCTACTAGCGATAGACATGCGCGTTTGTTTTGGTTGCATTTACCAACAATACCCTCCACTTCCTGTTTTTAGAGTGCTCTCCAATCAGCTTGGCATCCACATCTGCATTTGAAACGAACAAGAGTTCACTTCACCCAAACCAAGTCTTTGGTTTGCTTTTTGGTTTGCATCAGAGTTTGATTGCACTTTCACACCTCCGCAAACGGAATGGAATTTGATTAAAGTGAACTAAACAGGAACTGAGTCTGCTTTAATGATTGAAACTTTATTTGGTTTCACCAGATTTTAGGAGTAACAGAGTTAAGGGGGTTCAACATATATTTATAAAAGCTGCTTTGAATTCACAATTATGCCCTACTTTCTATAACATAAAATAACAATAAACAGAAGTTTGTGATTGGAACATGAAAAAAATGAGACATTTAGGGTAATGATAGTTTTGCAAGGCACTGAACACTTCAAAGAATCAAATCTGCATGTGTGTGTGAGCGGATCGTGTGTGGAAGTGTCAAGCATGCAGATGTATCCTTGATTCATACTGAAAACCACCATCAGGGATTTTCTCTGAACACACAAAAAAAAGAACTTCCCTGTGAGTTAAAGCATATCTTTCTGCACACAGAGTCAAATTAAATTCTAAAAGCTCATGATGTTAAAAAGAAATATGGATGCACATTAGGGAGCTGTGACCAATCATTCCACCCATTTTCCTTTCATGTGGATTTAATGTGACACACCTCAAACTCCCTGGAGAAGGTATTGGTGCTGTGGAGCTCCAGGACATGCTTCACAAACTGCTTCACCGTCAGCGGCTCGTGGCAATCTGCAACACGAGACTCTGAGTTTGTCTCAGTGCTTAACGAGGTGAAGAGCGAGGAAAAATCCTTCTGAGTGGCCTACCTGTGGAAAGCAGCAGGGGCGTGGAGGGAACAGACAGGACTTTAGGTGACGCGGGGTCATCCGGGTAGAAATTGGCTGCCTGGAAACAGTTTCTGGAACCAGAGACGTCAAATTGCTCATGAAAAGATGGTCAGGCATGACGTAGAATGGACAGGGTGTGTGTTTGTACCTCCAGTAGATGAGTATACCCACTAGCACCAGCAGACAGAGAGTGGTGAGAGTGGAGACGACAGCCAGAGGAACGACTGTCCTCTTGTCCTTCTCCACGCCTTCAACCAGCCCCACTCGAGACTCATGGCTGCTGTTGCTGCCCTCTGAAAGAGAGAAGGAAGTCCTACATACTCATGTTGCACATCAGAAGGGTTTAGAACTGCTACCAAGAAGACGAGAATGCAGCATTCTGTCCTCATGAAGACTCATGTTAGCTTCTTAAAGAAGCCAACACTCTAGCTTTAATTTTCAAGTTACATTTCTTTTAAATTTGAAACCTCATAGATACAATCAGCCTTCAGTCCAAAGGGGGCGACAAAGCACCACATAGAAACAAGTCAAATCAAACAATCCCCAAACACAGAATGGTGTCATATTTTATTACTTTAGACCTTGAACTTCTATGTAAAGGTCATAAAGCTTACTAAAGGATGTAGGAAGAATTTTGTGAGGATTTAGAAAAAGAAAATGGTGCTGCAACAAAAATCTGACCATGGTGACACTAAGGTCCAATCTGTCTTTTAGTGTGAAACACAATTACAATGACTGAATATGAAGCACAGAGACATGTGAGTTAATTTATGAAAATATGTGGTTTCTTTTCTTTAAAAATATCAAACTAAGGAGACATTACAGCTTCTTCCCTTTTATTTCAGACTACACATCACTAGCATTTTACCTTTTTTCTGCTTCACTCTAAATGAATAAATATTTCAACTGAAAATATATGTTTTTACTGTTTTAAGTCTTTTTATTTACAATTTATAATTGCATATAACATCTAGCAACATATAATTGCATTCATAATATAATTTGTTAAAAATTTCTTGTGATTCTTACCAGAGACAGACTTATGGTGCACTCCGTTTGTAATCAGAAGTCTGAGATTAAAGTCTACAAAAGACTCTTGGAAAGACCTCTGAGTCTGGAATTGTGGCTTTCTCGCCAACTCAGATCTCTAGGTGGAGTCTGAATTTCTGATTTGCTCATTGAAGTCAAAAAATTCAATGCAAAAGACAGAGATAGTAACGGTAACTTCATTTCTCTTTCGGACCTAATTAAGTCTGATGGGTGAAGTAGACTCACATACGCTAAACTTAAACTGCTTTGTAGTAAAGTTTTGCATTTACTACTACACTTTTCTAAACCTTTATCTAAAGAGACAAATTCAAAGATTGTGTCTCAGTTACCTCCCTTTTGTTCCAGTTTTCCTTCTTGAATGTCAGTGAACCTGAGCAGAGGGAAAACATCCTTCAACACGGAACTTCCTGCAGTCTGAAACGACCCAGTCACATTTGAGAAACGCTCCAAAGAGTCTTTAGCAGCACTTCCATGACCAGCTCCTTCTGCAAGTTCTTCCTTTTCAGTATATCCCTCTGTTGTATCAACACTAGACCTCAGTCCAAAACCTGGGCTTTCCAGAGTTGTGTTCTGATCCTCTTTGTCATTCCCAACATAAAGGTTCTGGTCATTGGTCACAAACCATGCTTGGTCTGGTGTCGAAGTGTCTTCCCTTGATGTCAGCTGATGACTGACTGCTCTTTCAGATCCTAATTCTTCATTTCTGATGTGTGTTCTGTTTCCCTTGGACACAAATCTGTTTTTGCGTACAGCTTTGAAACGTTCCTGATTGCCATCGTCTTGCTTTGGCTTTACATGGTCATCGGCAGTTGCCTGTTCTCCAGAACCACTACCATCCTCAGCCCCACTGCCACTCCCACTACACACCCTCCCTCTGTGTTTAGGGTTCTCTTTGCCTTCAAGACCTCCACTGTTTCCCTCTTCAATTCCCTCTCCGCTCATCTCATTTTCCTTCTCACTGCCCAGTTTTCTACTTAACCCACTTTTAACTCTTGCTGCAAATATTTTACTTTGAGGCACTGAGCTGTTTTCTCGAGTATAATTCACATTGACGCTAACAGCTGAACTTGAGAATGTTGAAAATTTAGGTTGAGCTTCAGCAACTTCATCCATTTCTCCACTCAACATGTTGCTGTCATGACCAGAGCCCGATCCACTCTCCTCTGTCGAACCCAAACCTCCAGAATCAAGTAAAGACATATTTAAATTAGCATAAAGCTCATCCTCATTTGTATCTGCACTGGATCCCTCTTCAGTGTTGTGAATCAGCTCTGACAATTCAACAATGTCTTGACTCCTAACGCCAGTCAGAGAATTGTTCTGACTGATTTCTTCGTGTTGGGTTGTATTTGATAGCTGGGCGATGGCTGATCCATAATTAGACAGCAAAAAGAGAGAGTTAGTGGTATTTACCAGATTTTGGGAACTCAAAATAGTAGAGATGGGTAGCTGGTCTAAATTTGGCTGTGAAAAGTTCAACAAGTATTCCAGGAGGGCAAGAGAGAGATGGGAACTGTTGGTGAATTTGGTGAGAGGTTTGAGAGGTAAAGATGTAGAGAGTTCCCCATCAGAGACAGACAGTGTAGGGTTTATGTTCATCTCTGTCAGGGAGTTGGATGAGTCTATGAAGTCAGAAAACTGGTCAACTGTTGAATCCTCAGTCCTGGATATTGGTTTATCTGCTGCAAGAAAAGCCAAAACAGAGGAATCCTTTTTCAAATATTACCTTTTTGAAATAAGAAATGTATTTGAAGAATGGGTTTTACCAGTGGACATTAGGCAAGCCAAGGAATTGCTGCTTGAAAGTGAAGAAATGCCAGAAATCCTTAAGAGTTGAGACAAAGCAAGGTAGCAAAAAAAAAGAACCCACTAGAGAGCGCTGCTGAGCTACAGAAAAGAACACAGATGTAGAACAAGCCCCCAGGAGTAGATGCCAATCACCAAGCTTGAGTGAGTTCAAGTAGATTATTATGAGGCAGAAAACTCGGACCTCTTCGAGAAACGTGCGGCGCGATTTATCAAAGAGTCAAGCAGATTTCATTCAGAGTCACTTAGGAAAGCGAGAAGCCCCTAATTATCACCCCAATCACAATCAACATCTTCTTATTTCTCATGGCTGCCACTGGAATCCTCCCCATCATGCCCCTCTGATCACAGGGCACAGCACTGATTAGCTGCACAGTTCTGGGTCATTAAAGGCAGAAATAAAAGCACCCACTGCAATCTCATCCCGCTGTTTGCCCATTGATACATTTGCTGTTGAGTAAAATTCCTCAAAATGAAAATTAATAGCCATTAAAAAAAGGAATAGGATAGCTTAATGGGATGCGTGACTTTCCCAGAGAAAGTGTTATGTCTTACCATTGAACAGGGGCTGAGTGGTGTGCATCAGCCCTCTGAGCAAAGAGGAGGTGGTGAAGGATTTATAGAAGGAGTCGGACAGAGTGTTGCCCCCTGTTGCCGTGTTTTCTGTTATCCACTCTGAGGTAGGGCTGGCTGAATCTGAGGTAAAGGATGTTTGCAGAGGTTCGCTTACAGCGGCTCCACTCTCTTCGGGGTTCATCGTCGAGTCTTCGTGCACTTCGTTACCTGTGGACAGAAAGTGCATGAAAATGATGTAATGCAATGGAACAAGATGGGACACCAATAAGGCGTTAGAAAATAAAATTAGCTGGGCAACCCAAAGAATACCAGCCATCTTTGCAGGATCTGATTATTACATACACCCTGAGATCTTGTTCATCAACACCACACACAGATTTGGAGACAAGGAGCAGCAGCGGTTCTGATGGAGTCAAACTCACACTGGAAACACGCTCAAGTCACTCAGTCCGTCCTTACAACCACAATCTTATGCTTTACTCTGAATCCCTCCAGGATGAACAAACTTCTCACTCTGTCTTTAAGGGACACCCTGCAGAGGAAACTTATTTTGGCTGCTTGTATGAAGCTTGTACCAAAAAGCTTGTGATCTCAAATAAGGGGCCTTAAGTGTCGAGTGTCTACACCTATGTCTCTAATACCTAGCTTTAAGGGTTCAGCCTCTACCTCAAACCCTAAACGAAGTATGAAACACACTTTTGAGTGATCACAAAGATGGAAACCAAAATTAAATCTCACCTGGAACCACAGAAGGAGATCCTGCAGGAGGGTAGGTGATGACCCCTAGTGGAGAGCCAGTGACTGTGTCTTCATAGAAGACATCTGTGACCTTGATGTCCTCCACTGGGTGGGTGAACAGCTCAGACTTAGTGGGGGAATTTTCACTAGCCTGTTCTGGTAGATCAGGATCTAAAGGCTGTAAAATGAAGACATGGTGGACATGAACCCACAGTTAGAGAAAATGTCTAGATTGAGACAAAATAGTGAAATCTTGTATCATCTCAGACCTGTTTTAGCACTCAGAGCATTTGATGATTGGTAACAAAGTACATCCTGACCTGAGGTGACAGGATTGACAACGACGCCTCTTCTGTGATTTGCCGACGAATTGCAGGTGTCACCGTTGTCCGAGCAACTGGAAACAAAAGGCCTGGCTCCTCAGTTATCCGGTTAACCCAAATCGCACTGGTGCTATCAAAACTTGGACTTGTGAAAGGTGAGTTCGCTGGGATCAGCTGATCGTCCTCTATCCAGTTCTGGTTGCTACCATGAGGGGTCAACTTGTTTGAGCTTGCTTTCTCTCTCATGTTCTCGTCCGGTAGAGCTTCTTGTAGGTTGACGGCTTCAGATGGCGTCTTTGGCGTTAACTGTTTGCCGGTCTGGACCGGAGTGTGTGGGTTTATTTGGGTTTGATCTGTGGCCTCTTTCTGATGTTGGGTAGGTTGGTTCTGGTAGACTCTTGTCTGGTCAGCAGGGACCTCCTCCACTGGACTGTGGTCTTCTGAAGCCACTTCCAGGTGATTCTGGTTGTCTGGCCTCTTCGGTCCAGTTACAGTTGATCCCTACAGAGACAGAACTTTGTTTGATCCTTTAGAAGGGACTTCAGCTGCTCAATTATAAGCTACTGCCAACTCAGTAGCTTATACTGAGTTGGCAAATTATCATTTGGATAATAATTTACGGATAATTTATGGATGTGACACTGCAGATGTGAACAAAGCAGATATAGAAATTCAGGCCAGTTGCAGCATAGCTAACAGACTGTCCTACCTCCCTGTGGCTGTCAGCCTCCTTGGTCACCGTGTCGGGGCTGGAATCACTTTCTGGAAGGACGGGGATAGAATAAACACTCCTGACCGTAGTGAGAGCGACAGGTAAAAAGAGCTCCTGTGTCGGTTCGTACCGGGGTCTTCTAACGGCATGTCGACTATAATCTGATCACTCCATCGTCCTTTGAGCCCATTGGTGCAAATAGCCACCACCTGAACCACGTAGCTGCTATTAGCTAGCAGGCTGGAGATAATGGCACCCTGAAGAAAAAAAAAGAAAAACACAATTTGGTCAAAATAAATCATTGTCAAAGCTCTTCTTCAAGACACAAAACAAACTTTTTCTTTATTCATGCCACACATTTCCACTTGGGTTGAAGTTAGAGCCTTGTGCAGGTCAGTCAATAAAGGTCACTATGTTCTCCTGCAGGTAGTTCCTCACCAGGAGAGCCATATGTTTTAGGTCACGACTTCTTCCATTTTAAAAAGACTCCCAGTGGCGGGTGGCCAGTGGAGGCCGTGTCTTTGGATTATAAGTGATGTCTCTGTCGTCACAGAGCTCTAGTTTCGTCTCATCTGAACAAAAGACATGCTTCCAGTTTAAAGGGTTTTTAAAGGTGCTTCTTTGATGGTTGGGTTTCAACTGGTTTGCAGTTCATTCTTGTGAAGAGCTCCACTCACTGCCTTTTTTAGATGATAATTCCTAACTTGAGTTATCAGCCCATTTCACAAAACACTTCATGGAAATGACTGATGGGGCAAAGTTAACAGGGTACTGACGCTATTTTCATCAATTATCCGTTGACGTGTCGGATGTTGCGGTGAGGTCGGCAGATAATGGAGGAAAAACATCAGCTGTAATTACAGTTACTACTTTTATCACTATTTTCCCCGCCCACCATTGAAAGATTCCTCCTACCACATCTTGGTCTCCGTCGGTCCTGTACTCCTGTTTGTTCTGATCCCTGCCCTGAAGCCTCTGGTAGGTGACGGTGTACCAGTCGATGGTGGTGTCGAACACTGCGCGGGGGCGCTCCCACGTCACCACGATGGTGGTGTCGTTCTGAGCGTCGGCCTGGACATTTTGCGGCTCCGAGCTGCATGCTGGAAACAGCAGAAATGAATATTTTCTCTTAAAACCTTGAATAATTGTGTGAATCTTCAAAATGTGGAAATAAATAGCTGATACCACCATTGGTAAAACGTCCTCATACCAACAATGTTTTCAGAGGTAATATGAGGTTAAGTGACTTGATAAAAAAAAAAAACAGAACTGCATTTTAAAAAGCCCAGTTTCATGAATTTATAAATTTACTACAACTAAAAAGAGCCTTTTATGAATATCTGAATATGTCATTTCAATTTCTAAAAGAGCTGCAAAATAAATTGCCTATCCACTCATCTGAGCAGTAACCATGTGCTACAAAGTGGCAACGCTAAAGATCCACTTTGCTTCTGGGTCGACTTTATGAAGGTGGAGAGTGTCGAGGACTTTTTATGATCAAAAAAGCAGCTGACCTTAAAGGACAAAGAGAATTCTGAAAATTTCTCCCCAAAATGTTCAGCTCCAACTTATTTTTATGCTACAAAATGATGATATGCTGCTTCTACTGGGAGTTTGAAGTGCTGTCGGTTTCCCAGTTTTGGTGCTGAACTGTTATAGATCTGAAAATCAACCAATCACTGAGCAGTAAAGCATACTATGATATGCTGTGACCTTTTTCATCTAGGATAAAGCAATTAGAAATATTATAAAGTGACAAAAAAATATTCAATCAGTGCTGTTTGTGCGAGGTAAATTAGAAAACTTTGAAATCAGGTGATGACATACTGGGTGTGGGTACATCCTCCACTCCGGTGTAGGAGGCAAACACCTGGCCCATAAACTGCTGCTGCTGCTCCCTGAAGTTGTTCTGCAGGTAATCCGTGAGCATCACATACCCGGCCTGCTCCATGGTCATCACCTCGCAAAACACCTCCAGCTGGTGGAAGAGGGAGAGACAGAAACACAGGCAGGAGGAAAGGTTAGCCTGAGAGGAAACATGTTTCTGCTCTCCATGCTGCCGCCAAAATAAACCCAAAAAAACTGATGCTTGAAGAGGCTCGTGTTGCTGCCAGGCTGCTCTATTTCTGGTTTGCATGATTGTAGCTGGGTCATGTTTTGCTTTCATGCTTCAATCACGAGCACGTTCACACACATAATCCACACAACAAACCACTGTTTGCTCTCCATTATTCTGCAACAATGAATAACAGCTATGTAGCGTCAAAGGGAGACCTTAGTCGTCTTCAGTGTGAAACCCGACCAAACGTTTCACAAAAAGAAGCAAGAGCAGCAGAAACAGCTTGTCTGTGAGGAGATCTTGACTGAACCTGTCACTTTACATCACTTTAGTGTAACATGTTGTCTTTGTTTATGTTAACCAGCAACAAGTTAAAAATCCACGACCACAGCTGGTTCAGATCCTGTTGCTTTCAAATGATTGGTGAATGCCTTCACAGTGTCACTGACTGACACACACAACGAGATAATCTTTATTATTTATAAAATTGGCGCAATATTTCTTTTTTTATGCTTTACCTAAAGCATTAAAAAACAAATGTCAGGAAAATCCTACTAATATATCTGAGTTCATCAGATTCACTATCACTGACAAACTCAAAAAAATATGAAAACTCAATCATAAAGTTCCTTTCAATAACCTGGTGTCCACAAACTAAAAACACTCAAAACATTTTCTTTTCCCTTCCTATTTAGGTGGATTTTTACTTGAATTTTACAGGATATCTTATGTGTAATGTGACAAAAGTCTTTAAGTAATTTATCAAAGTTTTTTTTTCATCAAACACCAGGCTTTTTAACAATGTTATGTAAACTTTGAAACCATTTATTATTACAAGAAATATAAAAATATTCTAATTCCACATAATTTTATTATGGTATTAAAAAAAATGCCCCATTTACATTTATTGTTAGTTCTGGTGGCTGTTATGTTTATGATCCCTTAATAAACCAGAATAACTCTGAGACCTCCTGATGTTAAATATTATTGACTATACTCCATTGTTTTTACAGTTTACTAAAAACAGATTATGAAAAAATCTTTCACACTACGACTCAACAAAGTCGCACTAAAGTTAGCAAACTCTACGTGTCAACTTGTCACGTCACTGCCTAGAATGCAATAAAAAAAACATGCAACAAGTGTAAGAAAACACTTCTCATCCCAACTTATGAAAATTTCAGATATTTGGTTATTATATACATTCTTTGTTTGTCCTTCCTAAAACTACAAAAAACAGGCAACATAATTTGAGAGTGACTGACCTGTGCTTCTGATATGGCCGCCGTGTGTTTAAAGACGATCCATTCTACAGATTCAGAGCAGGGAGGAGTGGTCAGCGAGCCGTTGTAGATGTAGTACTTATCGGTGACGTTGGGCAGGAGGGAGCTCAAGGTGATGGCGTCCACTGATCCACTCTTACCTGGGGAAATTAATCACGGGACTCAAACCTCAAGCCTTCCCATTCTGCTGTCTAGTCTGTTTATAACACAGAATTTCTGTAGGTAATTCATTCAAATCATTATTCTTATCAGAAGAGTCAATGCTGCATTAAAAAACTAGTGATGCACGATATGTCGGCACTGACATTGATAACAGCCGAAATGAGTCTTTTTTTTTTTTACCATATTGGTATCGGTCCGATAAATAAAATTTGGGCGATATTGAAATATGTATATATATATATATATATATATATATATATATATATA
>CAEFZY010011942.1:0-38184 GCA_903066815.1 Brachyrhaphis roseni
TCCAGCGGTTTTGTACCTGTGGCACATCTAAAAACTGCAGGACAGCGGCCCTTGAGGACTGGAGTTTGACATCCCTGCCTTAAGGTATTGATAAACCTGTCTGTCCATGAGCGCGAGTCGCTTGAACCTGATGAACTAACACATCTGCCTATTCATACAATTTTGCAGCTAGGCTAAACAACTGTACTCCACACAGACAGATATTGTTTTCACTACAGCCTCTTCAAAAACATTAGTGTGCTGGTTAAAGCACTGCTTTCTCAGAAGAGAAAAAGGAAAAAGTACTTAAAAGAAAGAATAAAGTGATATCCCGGGACAGCATCAATGAAGTTTATGTATCGTTGTTGCTAATGAGAGATAAATTACTCATATTTGAAAAACAGAAAATTTCTCAATACTGAATATTTTAAGAAACAACAAAAAAAAAACACTTTAATGTAACTCCTCTTTTTTTAAGATCTGCTGTGAGTCTGGTGCAACCCTTGTATTGCTGCCACTGATGGCAGGAGTAATTATAAATAATGCCATTTTTGTCATTTACCTAAAACTGTGCAGCTATAGCAGAGTTGTGGTGGTCCAGAGTTGGCTTCTACAGATGACCTAATTAACATTATATACCACATGTGGTTGAGAAGACTGAACTATATTAATTAGACAATCATGGTGGGTTCAGTGATCAGAAAAAAAGTGTGATTATTCAGTTCCTGACTGGGCAGTCAAGCTGAAAAATCGTCCGGTTTTGGTCATCAACCAATTTCTAGGTGCATCTAAATAAAAACAAGGCTTTTAAAAACCTGATTATGATCTTGAGCAACCTTAATAGCGTCAAACCTTAACTGGTTAAAATAATGATTGGAAATGTCATAATGGAACATAGCAGGTTTTATAACATGCATGTTATTAAATACCATCAGCCAAACATTTGGCTGATGGTATTTACCTGCATTACATTATCTCCAATGTCCAATCTCTGAATACACTCACTTTTATCCCTGAAAGGCCTTTTGAGAGCCACTACTGATAGAAGACTGTGTTCTCTGGCAAGTATTGAGCCACTGATGTCAGGTCCAAGCAGCATTTAGCGACATGGGGGGAAAAAAGAGAAGAAGAAAAAAAAAAACTGCTGCCATGTGAAGAAAACAGGGCCCAGTTAAAACCTATCCACTGCTGCTGTGGGTAATCCATTTTAACAGCGCTGTTTGCGTTTGGTCGTGAAATCATGACAAGGTAAATGAAGCACTGAAGGCCTCTGGATGTGCACACGAAGGCCACTGGGACACCTTACTGTCGGATTTTTGCGTACAGATAAGCTCCTGCTCCACCGGAGTCCTCTTTCCTCTGCGTGGAAAGTTCTCGCTGTATTCCTATTTCCTAATCAGCAGCATTGCAGCGAAATATATGTCTGCGGCAAAAACACCCCTTCGTTCACCCTGGCTTCCTAATTAAGGTTTAAACAATAAAGAAAGGCAAGACAGGCAGCTCACAGTGCAGCCAAATGTCTCCACACCCTGCAACCTTTCATTTGAGCATCATTACATCGGGTTATGTCATCGTAAATAAGCACAGGTCCTTGAGTGAAAAAATTTGCTCGACACCCTCCAATGCAACGCGATGCTGCAAAAACACTCCCTGCGCTGTCCATCTCCAGCCTCTCTGGGCCTTATGTTCAATAACCTGGCTGACAAACACAAAGTGCTTCCCCCAGTGCACAAGCAGATGATTTCATCTGAAGAGGTTTGCCTGGAGACAGAGCACTGCGCAGTGATGGGGGGACAGAGAAAGCATAAATCCTACAAGGAGGACAGCCTTGTGGAAGGCTCTGGCTCTCCTCATGTCGTACATGTTCGGATGGGGGGGAATAGATTCAGGTTTATTTGAGGGGGGGTTCCGTTTCGGGCACTTACCTTCCCTCGCCTTCAGGAGAACCGTGTTGGCCACGATATTTTCAATCTCCATTGTCAGAACGTGAATCCCGTGCAATCTCGATACATTTCACTCAGCAGGAGAAAAAAAAAAGAAAAGACGGTTTTTTTCCAGATCAAAGGTGCCGACGGCCGCGAGGCTGTTGCACGCGCACAGGGCGAACGCGGCACTGGCGCATATTAGGACTCAATTAGCGCTCGTCGGTGCTTTTCAATCCCATATGTTTGGTCAAACCCGAGCCTACGGAGCTTTATGGTCACAGCGGAGCTTGTTAGCATTCACCGCCTGCCTGCCCGTCTTCCTTCCTGCTCCGGTTCCCTCCTCCTCCTCTTTTTCCTCCTCCTCCTCCTCCTCCTCACCCCTCCTCTGCGCAGCGAACCAGGGGAGAGTAGGAGGGATCAATTTACAACCACCGCAGCCACCACACATTCAATCACAAGTGCATTCATACATAAATGCATGCATTTCCTAAGCTCTATTTCTGAAGTGATTGTTAATGGACAGTCGTGTCTAAATCTGAACACAAACTTATATTCCATACTTCCATAGGCTGCATTATGTGTGGTCCAGGGCCCTCTGGTTTTAAACAGAGTTGGTTGGATTAGCTCTGCCTTCTGTCATTTTAGAAGTTACACATTTGAGCTAAAACGTTTGCATTGGATTCCTCAAGGTTAAGTTCTCGGAGCACTTTTCTTCAACATCTAAACGCTGCCCCTGGCTTGATTGCATCTTTGACAAAACCTGTGCTGATGACACACAACATTTGTTTTCCTATACCAGTTGTCCACAGTCCCTTATAGTGGTGGTGGTTGTTTCTAGTTTGGTCATGTCACAGTTTTTCTGTCTTTTTTGGCACAATATGATGCCATCCTCTGTGGGAGTCCAACCAATGTGTCAGTTCACCCACAAACAGAGTGTTTCGTACCCACTGTGACAGAACAATGAAGTATTTAATGACAGTCTACTATAAGAAGAAAGAGCTGTGATGCCAATAAATAATAACAGATAGAAAACATCTACAAGGAGATACCTCCAATTTGCCGTATTTGTTAAGAATCTACTTAATGAGAATCAAAGTTTGTATAAAAAATTTGGTGCAACTGAATTATAATATGCATGAATATTATTATTTTTTTTATGACAGTTTATCTCCCTAATTAATAAAATTACAAAGTTACAACCAAAAACACACTGATTGGTAATGGCTTGTCACAAAGTGGTTTGTTTGCTTTTATTTTCAGTAGATTATTGTTGTCTGTTGTCTCAATGTAAGGAGACCTCAGGGTGAACACAGAACCTGTTGGAGGTAAAGTACACTCACTAGACATTTACGTAGCACCAGGTTGAACCTCTTCGACCTTCAGAACCAACTTAACTTTTTGTGGCACATTTAAAAAGGTTTCATAAATATTATGAACATTCTACAAATTAATCAGCTGATCATGAGAATCTGCTGTTTCCGTCGCTCAAAAAACGACGGAAACAGCAGATATGGTTGTCACTATGTAACAACCATGTACTATGATTATTACATAGTATATGGTTCTGATGAAAGTAGCCATAAGAAGATGGCTACACTGTGGCTACAAAAACAACAATGCTCAGGTAGGCTGTAGCATTTAAACAATGGTTGACTGGTTCTGAGGAGTCCAAATCAGCAAATTATCTGCCACACCATTACACCAACAGCACCAATCTGGGCTATTAAGAAAATGGATCTGTTCCTTTATGTTGTCTATGGTTTATTCTGACCCTAAGGCCTGTTTCTTTGCAGCTGAAAATGATCCTCATGAGAGTAGCTGACGTTTCTCCAGTTGGTTATTGTCCAATTTTCTGGAGTCAGTTTGGTGTTTGTGGCTTGTGCCAAGAGAAAGTAGCCATAAGAAGATGGCTACACTTATAAAGATCTTCTCTTGCTGTAGCTCAACTGTGTGTTTTACATGTTGTATTTATCTTACTTTTGCTTGTAAAAGGGGGGTAAATTTGAGCTTATGTTATGTTTCTAGATTTTAAACCTGTCTGGCCATTCTCCTTTGATTTACGAAATCAACATGTTTTATCCACATACCTGCCTCTCTATGGACATATACTGTATAATTTTTTCTACTATTTGATTCTGCCGTGAATGGAAACCCTGTATATGTACAGTTCCTGAAATACTCAGACTCACCTGGGACAAGCTACCCCACCACAAAGAGTTTGGAAATGATTTTCACACTGATATATATTTTTCACCTAAGACATAAATTCCTGCTACTATACTGATGAAAAGATTAAGCAGGAATTCATATCCAAGGAAAATATGTCAATAATACACTTTATGTTTAACTTTAATTTGTATGCAAATTTTGGTCATATTAAAAAATATCTATTTACAGGGTTCAAGAGCAAAACTCACTGATCCCATTAATATTAAAATAATAACTCAAGATGCAGTAATTTAAAAATGATTTGCTAACACAAGACCGAGGTACTTAACTTAATAAAGTTTCTGGAAAATTTCTGGAAGTGTCAATCAAGCTTTATTATACAAACTGTCCAAAAACTTTATATAAAATAAAAAAATATAGTTCTCCTACAAAAAGATTACAAAAGGCCTGCAAGAAGAAAATAGGCTTTGTAGAACTTTCTTAACATTAAAAACTAGAGGAGCAGAATATAAATAAAGAAATGCAAAAATAAATGAATCAGTATTTTAAGAATATGTAAAAAAAAATATATTACAAGAAATAGTGAAAATAAGCACATCATTAAGAACATTTAGAATATCAAGATTTGTATTAATTAAAAAATAGCACAGATATGATTGAGTATCCAAAATATTCCATAATTTATATACAAATATCACAACAGTAGATCCCTGCATTTAATGTCAACAGCAAGATTTTTAAGTATTTCTTTAAAATGTAATTTTTTTCTTTACTTTTCATGTCAGTTTTTATTGTCCATTTTTGTGAAAACATTTGAATAACCCAGTTTATTTTCATAGCATGAACATTATAAAAATAAACGTGTGCTTTATGCCATAATGAAATCATCTAGAAAGGTTAAATAATCACCCATGTGTCTGTACATAATTCACAGTTGTTACATCATGTTATATTGACATCATGCACAAGATACACGTTGAAAAACACTGGCTGTGCTGTTATACCTGTGGTTGTTGTGCATCCTGTGGAAAAGAGATACACAGAGTTTCTTTCCAGTTCACATTTCTGCATCCTCTGGGCTTAAAATTTCCCATCCATCCCCTGTTGAATGCCTCCACCTTGTGGTCATAATGCAAAAACACAAAAAGTCATCACACATTGTAGTGCTCAAACATTGCTACAGTTTTACTGAACTTTATGGAAAAATGGCTCCTAAAAAGTGTTTATATGCATATATGGAACATAAATATGAAGACAGTGTTTCAGTGACAAAGTAAATGTCAGACTTTGTTTGTCTTCAGGGGACAGTATGATACTGTATTATCTGCAGGTTTGGTCAACAAAATGCTCAGTCTTTGTCCTTCAAAATTTGATAATTAGTTTTACTCTATGATTTTATATGATGTGCTCGTTGGAAACCTGGTCATTTGGTTGAATTAAAGGTGCAGTGCTATGTTTGCTACGCAGCATTTCTATAACAACTGAAGGCAACATTGATCTAGCAATAAAATCACTGAAAAATACATAATAAAACATTGGATAACATTTTTCCTTCAAAACAGGAATTTATTTAAAAATTGCTTGTTAAAAATTTTACTTAGGATATTCTTGACTGATATCTAAATTGGTATTATCCTAAACAAGTAATGATGACAACATGCAAAAACAGAAAAAATCTTTAAATAAACGCGTTTTTGCTGCACTCTTGGTTAAAACAATGAAGAGGAAAACATGCTGTCTCCTCTGAGATCTTTCTAGCTTGGTGCTGGAGGGGTTCTGCGTAAACAATGGCGGCATATAACATCTCTGACAAAGCATTGGAGGTCACTTTAGTCAAAGTAATATAATCTGTAGAAGCCCACCAGCTAGTTGTGGCTTGACTTAATGTTCAAGCGAAACATAATCTTTGGAAATCTGACGTGTTTCATATCGAGCGTTGTCAAACTGGTCCAGCTTGTTCCATTTCTGTCTTGAATGAGACATGAAACTACATGCATCTTAATAGAAAACTTAATGACTTGCAGACTTTATTATTCTTGTTAGACAATCTGCCTTTTTTTTTTTACCCATGTACACGTAATAGCAAAAGTATCTCATTATCACATTACAATTGCAAACGTATTGTATTTTACTAGCAATTTGCATGACATACCAAAGGAAATCAGTACAGAGCTGCGAAATGGAATAATTTAAAAAAATATATTTTACAAATACAAATCTGAAAGAGCCCTCATTGCTCCTTAGACAGCAGCAATCACTCTTTCACTGGAAAGTTATCTGACTAATGCATTGCCGTGTACATAGTGATTAAATGCTTAAAGATAATTAATCATCATTGTGACCACATAGTGACTTATTACACTGATTGACCGTAGAAAAAGCATCATGCTGTGGACATTTCTTCAGGAGGGACAGAGAAGTGTGTCAGAGCTGAGAGGAAGATGGACGAAGGTAAATAAATGATAATAAGAAAACCAGTTAAGTTTGCTGGGATGGAAAATCATCTTGCAGCAGAACAGGAACTCTAAGCACACATGCCTTAAATTAAAGCTTCTTCATAAGGCCCAGTTAAAGTCCACATGTAAATATGATTAAGAATCCTTGGCAGAACTTTAAAAATAGTATTCACAAACTTTTTTCATCAATTCTGACTGAATTTTGGCTAATTTGCTAAAAGGAATGGGGAAACAATTCAATCTGATGTGCAAATGAAAGACACACCCAAACAGACTTGCAGCTTCAAAGGTGGTTCCACAAAGTACAAACTAAGGCTGAAAACTAATTCATGTCACACATTTCAAATGTTCTTTTAAAAAATATAAACCTTTGTATACTTTTTTCTTTTACTTCACAAACATGCGCAATGGTTTGGTTGTAAATTCACAAAATATGAAAAGCTTTGTGTAGTATATCCAAGGAACCATAAACAGGAAAGGAGTGTGACAAGTATCTGTCAGTATAACTTCACACCCCTGTTATATTTATAAGAAATTATGCAAACAACCATAAAAAAAATTAAGAACACAAGAAAATATGGGATTGTGAGAAATATGCTGTAAATTACAGAAAGTGCTGCAACACACTTGCTGTATTTAAAACCAATATTTTTACTTAAAAACAAAAAAATATATAATATCTTACTTACAAAGAATATAGATTTATATTTTGGAAAAAATAGTTTATGCTTAATTTAAAAATATATAAGCAGAATACTTCTTCCTCAAGTTTGTAATTAATTGTTGATGAATGTTTCTACACTTCTTCAAAATAACACGAGGGTTGTTCAGAGAAACTTTGTTGGACTGTGAACTGATAATGAGATCAGAGGTGTGTGTGTGTGTGTGTGTGCGTGTGCTTCCTGTGAGTTTTCACGTGACCTCCCACAGAGCTAGTGCACCTCTGCAAGCAGTGGCTGCTTCTGAAAGCAAAAGGAAACACGGCGGCCAGCGAGTCTTGAAACCTGTTTACATTTGTTTTAACGGTGAACAACCAGCTCCAGGTTCCCAGGATGTTTTCTCTCGGGGAGACCATGGAGTTTCTCCTCGGAAATCCATTTTCAACGCCCGTCGGACAGAGAATCGGTGAGCTTTTTTTCCCTTTTTTTTTAAAACATATTAACAGCTGTGTTTTTTTTGTAGTCATTTGTGTCATTCGAGATTTGTTTGGACATGTTTCGAGATTTCGGTGGTTAACACAAACGTCTCCTGGGTTGTATTGGTGTAAAAGGCGGTTTTTATGTTCGTGACTTACACCGAAATTGTCCAAATTTGTACAAAAATAACAAATAAGTTTAAGAGGCAGTGACTCAGACGGAGGCGAGACCGTTTTTTAATTCTCGTGTCCGATTGGTCAGTGCGCATTGAGGGACGGCTAGCTTAGCCAATCAGCATTCATCTTATTGTTTCCGCACACTTCCGCAGTCTCTGAAGCGTTTCCATAAAGCTGCAGCTTCACATCGTTCACAGCGGAAGTAACGGATTTGTTTCAACACATTCTTTTCATTTTGTGCAGATTTAAACCACATATTTACTCTTAAGCTCTGCGAGCCGCTTTCGCATTCATTCATTCATTCAGCAGCTGATGCCTGGAGAATGACGCAGTATCAGATCTGTCATGAGCGACGCCCGCGCACCCATCTGAACCCTTCCTTCCTTCTTTTTAATCCTCTCACTTTCCTGCACATAGATGTGAGCTAGTTCTGAGGCAAATGTGAACACAAGCAGCTGACAGTCACATGAAGCGGAGGCAGCCGGAGGAGGCCAGAGGAAGGGAGAGGGAGGGAATCTGAAGGAGTTGCTTACATGTGGATTGAGCAAAGCAAGGTTGAGGGTTTGGTGAGGTGTATTTGGTGGAAAGGAATGGGATTTAGAGACTTATGAGAAGGGTGGAGTGCAAGAAAGCTGGCCTTGATTATACTGCAAATGAAAGAAGTTAAAGGTTGACCTTGTTGGCTGAAAGATTTGAGTTTCTAGATCCAATTCTTATAAAATATGTCTTCAATATGGTGAAGATTCACCTTCCAAAACACACATTTTCAAAGGATACCAAAATTACCTTAGTAGGTAAAAAATTAGGGAAGTTACAGTGATTTCAAAACTGAATTTCTGGGGTGATTTATGTCCTTCAGATTATGTCGACAACCACTGAACCCTTTTTTTAGAACTGGTTGTGGTGAAGATGAGTTTGTTGATTTGCAACTGTGCTTTCATTCAGCCAAAATGTCCCATTCATTACTGTAAAATATTGTATTTTTATTATTAAAATCAGTGAGAGACAATAAAAATGTCTTAGGCCTTGTTCAGCCAGCTGGCCGGCAGTTCAGTTTAAAAAGACTTTAAACATGATGAAAAACTGTAGTGGTTTTGGAACTGTAATTGAACTGGCCCATGCCTAATCTAGACAGGGTTGGTGAATGAGCAGCTCAGGTGAAACTATGAGTGGAGCAGCTAACACCTTACTGCAGCACAGGTTCAATAGATCTCTAGGAATAAATCCAGATCAGTTTGTGCCAGAGGCTGGAGCAAACAGCAAGTTTCATAACTTTCATAAAACAGTCACAAAGCACCTTAGCAGTTTGTGGAAACATTATGTTAC
The DNA here is from genome assembly GCA_903066815.1 of Brachyrhaphis roseni. Classification (NCBI taxonomy): domain Eukaryota; kingdom Metazoa; phylum Chordata; class Actinopteri; order Cyprinodontiformes; family Poeciliidae; genus Brachyrhaphis; species Brachyrhaphis roseni. Next base: position 9,168 of record CAEFZY010011942.1, read on the forward strand.
AAATTTTTGAATTATCTTCAGCTTTACATTAGATGGTCCGTCGGACAGCTTGGCAATTTTTATACAGGAAATAGAGGTGGGAGGTGGCACGCCGCTGAAGGTCTTCCTGTATCAAACATGTATTCATAGCGGAACATGTAACCTAGAAAAACAAAGAAGAGTAAAAATCAATAAAGTAATTTACATTTTGCATTTTATACCAATTTACTTTTAGATCAGTAGTTACTTTGGCCAGAAACACTTCACATGCCCAATTCTCAGTCCGTGTTTCACAAAGGAAGATTGTCAGTGATGCAATTTACACAGAAAATGAGGAAAATTATTAGCCACTTTGGTTTCGGCCGTTTTTGGACAAGCTTCTATCTTTTCCTAAGTAATCTGGATTTATTGCAAATGAGGACTCCTACAGTTTTATCTTCCTCAGATAAGAGATAAACTGTTAAAGCTTCTAGCAGGCCACTTGCATAATCCTGAACTAAACAAAGTTTACCTTGTTTGCTGACGATTGTGTAAGCTCCTGTCAACATTTCATGGTTCAGAAGTTGATTTTACTTAAATACTGGATCCACTGCACTGTAGAAATTATGATACAACAGAAGCTGTCCTTCCTGAAAGGAAGTCCACACCAGGTTTCTGAAAGAGAAGATCTCCAGGTCCCAAAAGGGGCAATATTATGTAAAGTCGACTCTTTTGAGCTTTACATTATGATACAATGTCATTCCCTCAACAAAAACATACCCGGAGTGTTACTTTGATTCTTTCAAGCATGATTCAGAAATCCTTTAATGTGACATGGCAGCTATTTGGGGTGCCTAAACGCTTGGTCTCACAGAGCGCCATCTTTTCCACGCATCTCCCCCTCAGAGCTTCAGTTTCCAAGTTGAGCTTCAGCCTGATGGCGCACCCTACCTGCACTCAGCTCCACCGGACTAGAGGCAGCAGCAATTAGCAAACAAACACCAAATGGAATTGCACAACTGCTGAGATTGTCAAACAAACTCATTCTCATTCCAACTCTCCTAAAAATAATTGTTTAAGGCTTAATAGAGAAAGCAAAGGTTATTGTTGATTGTGCTACGAAATGGCACCATGTGTCTGGGAAATACATAATAGTGCCTCTTTTTATGATCTCATGTCTTAGGTCATCTTGTAATAAGGTCACTGAGGCTAGATAAAATAAAAAAAGCAACAAGGATTCCTGTTGTTCAGTGTTGTGCAGACTGGAGCCCCAGAGCCACATGTGGCCCTCAGACACTTTACAATGGCTGTTGATAAGTGAATAAGAATGAGCAATAACCTTGCATTCAAAGGCAATGGGAACAGCTGTGTTTAACAGATCTTTAGCTCCTTTCATGATGTTTCAGGATACAATAGCAACAACAAAATGACGCTAAGGACAGAAGAATATTTTTTAGGTTCTTAATTTACCATACAATTGGAAAGGCTTCAGTTGGCCAAGACCTAATCAAGAAAGTATATTTTAACCTTAATTGTAAAAGCATATTATATTCATGCAAGGATTATGCAATTGTAGAAAATATGGATAAATGTAAAACTCAAAGCCTGATCTTGGTTTTATCAAGGTTCTTAACAAATTTTATCTAGGTGGAGCTATTGCAGAAATGGCTCTTTCTCTTTCTTTCATGGTTCCCCTACATGACGATACAAATTTCAGTTTTCTTTTTGTCCTGAATACATTGGGCAAAGTGGAGAAAATGCATACATTTTAATTAAAACCTCCTTTAAAGAACAATTCCAACAATGATGTGCCTGTTTATTTCCTGCTATCAAACTACAGGTGGCTGTAGTTAACCTCAAGTCTGGGTTAATGCATCTGTGTCCTGTGTGTGTCTGCAGGCTGTATTTGACATTTCAATGTGGACAACTTTTTATAAAAAATTGCTAGCTTGAGGATTGGAGGAGTCAAGAGGAATCATTAGCTAAATTCAGACTCAGGATAAAGCAAATTTTTAAAAATGCATGCAACAAGGTTTATAAAAGCTTGCTTTATGTGACACAGTTTTTCTTAGTACCTCGTGAAATTGTGTTGGTTTGTAGAAGCAATGCATGACATCATTTCTTTTTAAAGAACCTAATGGTTGGTATTATAGTTTAGCATGGGGTGATATGATATTTTCACAATATCATAACTATAAGCAACTAATTCTTATGTATACACCACCACGTGTAAAAATATACAACATGAGCTAATTGTTTGTATTTAAAACAGAAAGTTGACAACTATCCCCATTGATGTTAAAATAATATATCACATTGATTACTACATTTATCTGTTGTTTGTTAATTCTGACTTTGATACATATTCTTAAGCATTTATTTTTCAGAATATAGTTTTATCATCTTATTCTCTATTATGGCATATCACAAGCCTAAACTGATATTAGGTTTAGGGTTAGTTGGATTATCTGCTTGGACAGTCAGTTTGTTGACCCTGAAAAACACAAGCTACTTTCAGCTGGCTTACTGTATTTATATGAAATGATGCTTGGTCCTATTTTAGTTTTCACACCATATCTGCCTTTGTTTTTCACTGCCATAAATTTATAAAAAACGGCATCATTAGTCTTTCTTTTAAGAAAGGAAAATGTGTAGCAGCCCTCTTTCAGCCAGCTGACAGACAGCATGCAGCAATATATGAGTCTCCTGCATTCTCCTCCAATGCAGGAGACAGTGGAGATCATTCTGCACTTTCAAATCTAAGGAATGATAGGATAGAATATTTTAGCAGTTTTGTAAACTTGGCTACTTTTGTATTGGAAACCCAGCTGTAATCATAATATAGCGTCTCTAAATCGGTTCTTCAGTTAATATTTAATTTCACCTTGTTCCCTATTTGTTTACAGATCGAGCAACCAGCGGCTCTCTTCAGTCGGAGGACTGGGGACTCAACATGGAGATATGTGACATCATCAATGAGACGGATGAGGGGTAGGTATTGTTTTTTCTTTTTGTTTTTTGTTTTTTTTAAAGACCACAATCAACTCAACTCAATGCCCTTGATTGATTTAAGAAAAAAAACTGCCTGGATTCTGATATCCGACCAGCTGATAATCTGCTTGTGCAACAATTTATTCTTAGCTCTTTTGTTTTTAAATTTCAAGATAATAAACAAAGATCAGCTGATGCAAATATTTCTTCCCTCAGGCCCAGAGATGCCGTCAAAGCCATTAAGAAAAGAATTGTTGGCAACAAGAACTTCAGAGAGATTATGCTGGCTCTCACTGTGAGTAATAATTACATTCTTCTGCATTAAGTGTGCGGTCACAGACTGAGGAATGTGGAGATGTCAGGAAGTCTTTCAAACACCAGAATGATCATCAGAGATTGAATGTTTGTTTTACTATTTCTCCCAGTGGTTAAATAAACATTTAACCGCTTAGTGAACATATCAATAGTAGCTTAATGAATGGTACATGTCATGATTTTAGCTTTATGTTTTGCTCTCGCAGGTTCTTGAGACCTGTGTAAAGAACTGTGGCCATCGTTTCCATGTTTTGGTGGCCTCACAGGAGTTTGTTGAAGGGGTTCTGGTCCGTTCCATTTTGCCCAAATACAACCCCCCCACAACCCTGCATGACCGTGTTCTCAGCCTCATACAGGTTTGTTTCAGACAGTGCGTCCAATTAACTCATCTTATCAAGCGTCTTTACTTTCTTTGTTGAATCAGTCAGTTGAAATGTGACAAACAGGAACTTTTATATTCATTATAAATCTATTTATTATGAAAAATCTCTGGATTTTTATTTTCTTCAGAAGCAGTTTTTCTTTTTCCAAGTGATCAGCTTTGTTCCAAGAATTGAAGTCATAAAAGGTTGAAAGTATTCAATTTAATATTTACAAAAGCTTCCTTTATGTTTTTGATTGGTTTAGTTTGTGGAAATTCAGTCTTTTATCTTGAGCAGATGTTAGATTCACTACTTTACCACCATTCCCTCCTGATTCTCCAAGCTAACATCATCTCTGATCTCTTTTTACTAGTGGCATAATTATGAACGGTTCTAACTATAACTAAATTTGGTTTATCTCTCACTGTAATTGAGATTTCTATGGCTCTTTATTCTTTGCCATATAGTAATTGTGACTTTTGTGCTGATTGGAAGATATGTTTACATTAAAAATGAGTTGCAAAACAATTCCTTTCTGCTCTTGCTCAAAGTTGCCTCACTTATTGCTTGTTCCTTTGTCACCTTGGAGGCTCTAACTGCATGCAGCTCTAGGAGTCAGTCATCTGTTCATAACTACTCCCATATCTTTGTCTTTAGTCATGGGCTGATGCATTTCGCAGCTCTCCCTCCCTGGTGGGGGTAGTGCATGTGTATGATGACCTAAGGCGTCGAGGTCTGGAGTTTCCTATGACAGACCTGGACGCGCTCTCACCCATTCATACTCCAAACAGGGTGAGCCTGGCTGTTAACTTGAAGGTTATCACACAAGAATGATTTTAAGAATGTCTGCCTATGTTTGACCTCTTCCTCATGTCCTGCAGAGTATCCCCGAGAACGGGACACCTGAGGAGACCTCTGTCGCTGCTCCCACAAGTCCGTCACCAGAGCAAGTCCCTGCCGCCGCCCCCCCCAGTCAAAATACCTCATCTCCAGTCCAAGTCAGTAATGGACCAGTCCCGCTCACTACAGAACAGGTGGGTTGCCCTGAGACTGCCTTGAAATTACATTTTAAATACTTGCTTTTGTGGTCAGAATTACTGAGTTTTAACTGTCACAAAGATCATACTGGGAGATCTGCACCCACAGTATCCAAATTACTATGATACTAAGATTTCTTTTTCTTCTCAGTTTTACTTCAGTTGAAGAAATTTTCTAGTCTAATTCAAAGGCCACTATGACTCTCAAAGCTAGACAAAATTTTGTTAAAGTTTCAGGTTTTGAGAAGTAAAAATAAAGTTCATGATAAATCATTTTAAAATGTTGTCCACTTTCAATATGGTAAATGTACAGTTAAACTAAAAATATAAACATGTTTGAGGAGGAAATGTAAAAAATAAAAGTGCTTCTACATAACCATTTGTTGAAGCACTTTTTGATTTAAAATTAGCATCAAGTCTTCTCAAGTTCACACCTGCCATCAATTATTGTAAATATGATGAGCCACATATAAAATTCAGCTTTCGTGGTTGTATTTATTTTTTATTACATTTCCTTGTTTTCATGATTTAGCTATATTTGTAGTTTGCAGTTAGTTTATATAGCATCAAAATTTACTTTTCACTTGCAGAGAAAATGTATGTCACATTAAAGCTGCGAAAAGTTTGAAAATTATGGATATGAAAGTCTCAAAACCTGGAAAATACCAGTGTTATGTTGGAGTGCCACTATGCTCTGCCTCCATGTGACGAAATGTATCTACTACAAGAATTTGCAGTAGCAGAAAATCACTGTAGACATCGTTTTAACAAAAGATCTACTCAGGTAGGCAAGACAGACTCGCTAATGGAAAGCAGTCAGCAACTCTTAATCCTTCAGGATCAAATATCCTCACATCTACCCACACCTATATCCACTTTATAATTACTCAAAAGTTAGAGTTGCTACACTGTTGGAAAACATTCATTTATGTTGGCAAATTCACAGACAAAATCCAAGTCAAAGCAATAGAATTAGTTTTGCAATAGTTTAATGACTCACTCCGCAAAGTTTGATGTTGAGCTCTTTGCCATTCTGAAGGCTCTTATTTTGAAAATAAAAGGTTTCAATCTTGGCTCAGATATTAAGATGTGCCCTTTATTTGTACCAGGTATTTATAAAGGTAAAGCAAAAATGTACCTAGTTTTGTGACTTGTTTTTAATTCTTGCTTTTTATTATCTTGTTAAATTTCAGGAGCAGAAGCTGCGGAGCGAGCTGGCCCTGGTTAAAGGAAACCTGACAGTAATGTCTCAAATGTTAAACGAACTAAAGCCTGGACAGAGCACAGCAGACGATGCAGAGCTGCTGCAGGTGGGTTTATTTGTTTCTTATCTGTCACTCAGACTCTAACTAAATACGGATGTCTATTCTTTGCAGTTCCAGTTTACAATAACATGTTTATATATATATATATATTTTTTAAATAAATCTGGGTGTACATTTATCCACCAACAACTAATTTTATTTTAACTTGATTAATACAGCTGAAACATCACAGTCTAATGTTTGATTTGGAAACAGTTCCTTCTCACTTATGGAGGTAATTATTATTATAGATCTTATCAAACTAATAGCGTAGCTCTGTGCTACTGAAGAAAAAGCACGTAATTGTCATTACTCATCACAGGATCATCCTTATTTGCAGGCGCCTTTTCTGTCAACCTTATAGTAAAAACTACCAGGAAAAGCATAAAACAACAGAGGTTGTTGACCTACAGAGAAAATTTTTCTTAGTCTAGTCGTTAAATATTTTCAGACATTTTACAAAACATGTGGGAAATATATTTATTTCAAAGTAAAAATTATACAGTTAAAAATCTGTCCGGAGAAGAAAGATGTAAATGAAATCATATGGATCATATTTTCTGTTGCATAAACGTTTTAATTAGCTGCAGCAATTAATCGCTCTCTCTGCTGGTCTGCTCAAGCAGCAGCTGTTCTCGGTGTGTAAGAAGATGCAGAGTCGTGTGGTTGAACTGATCCCACAGCTGGTGGATGAAGGATTTATGGAGGAGCTTCTCATGGTGAACGACGACCTCAATAACACCTTCATTCGCTTTGAGAGGTGGGCTGCCGCAGGTCAGGCTGGATTGTTAGAGATTAGGTGAAACATTTGCAGCACTTAACCTTCTACTGCATATTTTTTTTGTCAGGTTTGAGCGACTGAGCAAGGCTCAAAGTACAAATACGCAACAGGTAAAAATAATAAGAAGTTGCCTGATGTGTTTAAAATAATAAAAGGTGTATTGAAACTAGTTTCAAATGTTTTTCTTCATTCTTCCTGTGATCACTCTGTTATTAAATATGACACAACTGCCTTCCAGACCTCTGAAAGTAGCCCAAATCTCACCGACGTCGGTCCCGAACATCCGAAACAGCCTGCTACGATCACAGCAACCAGCCAACCAGCCGTCAACACCCAGACCAATCATCAATCACCAACCAATCACAGTGAGTAAGCTTTTTATAACTTATGTTAAAACAAAAGTTCCCAAAAATAAAGTTCATAAAACTTTATTTCTGGGAGAAAAAGGGATGTTGTGGCTGAATCACATGTTTCAAAAATACTTTCTGCATCTGAACAAACGTCACAGTGAATAATGCTGAGCATTGAAAACAGAAATTTATCTGTACTATTTGAAATGAAGCAGGATAATATCTGTTTTTTTAATCATCTGCAATACTGTTTTGCAGAAGAAGAAGAGGAGTTTGACATGTTTGCCCAGACGAGAGGCAGCTCTTTGGCTGAACAGAGGAAAAGGTGAGCAGCACTACATAATTTTCTCTCAAATGCTTCTCATAAATCAATATGATTTACATCACTGAAAATATCTGCAGGGGGTTAACTTGATTCATTGGTAGTGCTATTTTGTAATAGAGCAAACAGCAGTTCAGACACAATATGCCATATTGATAGTTTTGACACATGCACACAAATATATCTTTTTATGTGATCTATTTGTGTGGATGAATAAATGTCTGCTTCTTCCTGCTCCTTTTCAAGCAGAAAAGTAGTGGTGAGCTGATTATTTTGTTCTTGATTATGTATGCATATGTTTTCTCTCTCCTACTGATTACTTGTTTCCCTGTTCATGAAAGCCTGTTTAAAATGAATAAATAAATAAAATGAAAAATACACTGAAATATTTGCATGCATTCATTTTTCCCACGCTTGTGATGAAAACCAATTTAAGCGTCGCTCAATTTAAAACAAGGCTGTATTTTCATAATGAAGTTTCTGTATTTGCGTCTAGCGTCAAGTATGTAGATCCTGAGACGGTGGAAGGCCTTGCTGAAGCTCTGGACTCGAGGCTGCAGGTCACAGGAGGGGTGTGTACTCCACGACGACATTCATCGAGTTTACAGGAACATTGTCGTCTTGAATTAAAAGCAATATCTGAGTCATTCTGTTTTTTTGCGTTTTATTTTAGATGGTGCCAGAGAAAAATGCTTCGCAGAATGACATTGACAAATGGTTGTCTTCAGATCTGGTAGGCCGAAGCTCTTGCTGCGTATTTAACATAAGCGGGTGATGAACGTAGAGCGGAGTATTTACTGTTTGTGTTTTAAAATAGCAGGAGGGTGAGTCATCGGTTTGTGAAGGAGTCTCCAGTGAAGGTATGTTTTCGTCTCCTGGGCTGTTCTAATAAAATATTTCCCAACATTTAATCTGCTGTTCTAAAGAGAAGTTAATAAAACCCACGTCTCTTTAGAGTTTGACAAGTTTCTGGACAATCGGGCGAAGGCGGCAGACCACAGTAACCTTTCAATTCGCAACGTGCCGCCGTCCACACCAAGACCTCAGGCGCAACCCGCAAAGCAACAGGACGCCACGCATGACCAGCTTTTCTCTCTTTAAAGAAAACCTCACCAACGAGTTCAGATCAACAAAGTGATACATGAATGTACACAAACAGCATAATCAACTAATTTTATACAGTAAATGCTTTATTTCCTTATAAATCTAATGTTTTCATGTACATACACACAACTTTATGTAACGCTATTTAAAGTTTACTATAATGTCAATGTGAACAAAAAAACGTAGCCTGTATAGTTAGTAATTGCAAATGATATATAAAATCTATTTGATGATGTGCCTTCAAACTGAAGACTTGATTTAGTGGGATCAAAAATAAAAGGGGAGCTGTTCCCCAAACATGTAGAGCTTTTTATTTGAAAGTATTTTTCTGGTTTGAGAAAAAAATAAAATAAAACTTGACCACTGCCTTACATCCTTGTTGGAGATTAGCACATTATTTTTTTAAATCAAAAATTAAACTTAAGAATTGACAGATTTAAGGAAAATAGAAAAAACGGTGGGTTGTCAAAACTAGTTTATCTTTAATTACGTTTTTTTGTTTAATTGGCACATTTCATTAAACTGCACAGATTTAGTGATTAATACAAAAGAAGTATATCAGCATACTCTGTGGTAGACCAATAATTCTGTGATTAAAAATACATAACTTCAATTATGTTCTTGTTTTCTGATATCAGTTTATTCATTCTCTCTTAGCTGTATTAGCAGAATAAATTAGACACGTTATAAGTTGAGCTTTTTAATTACTGTAAAAACCTTTTTGGTCTTTTTTTATTTTATTTTTTTTTTTACTTCTTCCAGATTTTTTTTATAAATAAAGTCCACTGGGTAAGAAAATGGGTGAAGGCATCTGTATTCTTTAAAAAACACAACAACAAAAATGTTTAGAATTGGCAACTTTCATTAACCATTTTACTAATACAGTCACACCACAATTACAACCTTTTGGTCAAAAGTTAAAATTATTTACTTTTATCTTTCTCAATCACTCCAGCTCCACTCATATGTGTACTCAACATTGCAACTCACACAAATGACTGTGGAATTAGAGATTGATAAAAAGAGTTGATTTAAGGAAGAGGACAAAAATGATGCAAAAGATTTTGCCCAAGAATTTGGCTGTTTTTACAATTGTAAATGCAGTTGTTATTACTACTTTTACTTAAAGTATGCAATTGTTTCACCATTCAAAAGTGGCGGCTTGCGTTTGTTTACCGGAAGTACGTCAGATCTATTTCTGTTCTCGCAAGTTAGATTTACCAAATGGACGTTTTTTGTTATTGTTGATTAATCAGGTTTATGGTCAGTGAGATTAATGTAGATTAAACATCCAATGGTGCGTTGACCGAAAACACAACAATTCCCTTTCTAAGTTAGTTTGTTTTCTTACATTTAAGAATAGGCTTTAATAAGCGACATTGACATGATTAGTGCACTTTACATATCCTAATGTATTTGCAGACTCTTAAAGTGCTCCGTGCAAACATCCGCAGGAAAAAAAGTTGCCCTTATAATTTGGAATTCCGGGAGTTCTTGAACGCAGCAGTCTGCCTCGGCTGAACGGTGACTGTACACATTCAAGATGGCCGCTGCGATGGACGACGAATTTGAAGACGCACCTGATGTGGAGCCTTTAGAACCGACTCTGAAGAACATAATCGAACAGAAATCGCTGAAATGGATCTTCGTTGGTGGGAAAGGTGGTGTCGGTAAAACCACCTGCAGGTATGTCGAAGGAAATGCTTTTAGCGACTCGAGCTAGCTGAATTAATTACCTCAAGCTAGCTTTTAATACACGCTGAAGGGTTTTTTGATTAGATAAAGAACAAGTTATGTTAGTTTAATTGATAGGAATAATTTAACTTAACCAGAACACCCTTCCTTGTATGTTTTGTGAGTAAATTAGTGTTACCTGTCGTTTATCGGGAAGCTAAATACTGTCTAGCACAGTCAGCAGCTAAAGTTAGCCTGCTGCCAGTGCCACAATTCATTAATTTATGTTCTTTAAATTAAATCATGACATTCTCGTCTCCATGTCTCTCTTTTTTATCTACGGATTTTCCTGCTGTACGTTTATTGATTTTTTAAAAATAATATAAATTCAGTTGGAAAACTAGGTAAAACGATAATCAGAAAGGTTAGCGTCAACCTCCAGCCTTGAAGGACGGAATAAACACGTCAAAAAAATGTCAGAAAAATGGCTCAAATAAAGATCCGTCTGTATGAGAGAGTTCTACAAATTGGCCAGTTTTCTTTCTTAAACTTATTTTATTTTTAATTGGGATTCCCCCCCCCCCAACTTATGTTTTTTCTCCTATTTTGGACTTTGCTAAATTTATATTTGCGTTTACTTAACATTTTGCACCGTGAGCACCAGATTTCACTTTGATTTGGTTAAATGAAAAGAAAACCACTGTTTGCTTATATACAAAATTGCATTAGACTATCAAAAAAGGCGAAAGAAAATGCTTACAATTTTGTGCATTCTTACAATAATGATTGGTTCCAATATCCAACAGGGCTTAGTGGAGTTGCTTTAATTAAGGATAGCTCAGAAGTTACACATACATGAGGAAATCTTCAAAACAAAGCTCCTATTAAGCATTTGTTATCCATACCGAGTTACGTGACTATAACTAACCATCATCAATTTATTAAACATAAAAATTTGCAGTGCAATTTTTAACTCCACCTTTCTGAAGTTTTATTCACATTCTGCAAAATTCTAGAAATGAAGTATCTAAAGCATATCTGATAAATGTTTTTTGTGCGTTTAGCTGTAGTTTGGCCGTCCAGCTGGCTGCCGTCAGAGAGAGTGTCCTCATCATATCCACAGATCCTGCCCATAACATCTCTGATGCTTTTGACCAGAAATTCTCGAAGGTGCCTACTAAAGTTAAGGGCTACGACAACCTCTTTGCAATGGTAAGTCATAATGAATAATAAAAAAAATAAAAATCATTTGAACAAATCCAAAATATTTTTTTAGAATCAGAATTTTGATCAGTAACCTATGTAGCAAGGTTCAAGAGTTTGAGTTAGTAGGTAGGTTAATAGTATTAGAAGCTATTGGTCCTTTATATTTTTTTGCAAACCAGTCGGCTTCTTGCATGTGCAAGTTGTTGTTATTTTTAGTGTAACAAATTGTAGATTGGCTGGTGATTATTTTTTTTCTATTAAAACAGCACTGAGATTTGAAGATATACTGACAAAATTATATAAACAACTTTAATCACAAGAACTATAATTATTCAAGTTTTTTATTTTATCAGTTTAGTCAAATTCAGTACTTTTTCCAAGTGATATAATGTTATTTTAAAACGCCTGAGCTTAGCCCTTCATTTATTTATTTATTTTTTGGATCTATGACACTGTTGTCAGAATGTCTCATCTGATCCAGCATTTGGAAATTGGAGTCAGCCATTAAGAAAACCACAAAGAGGTTTATCTGTCCTGTTTTTAGAAAGCTTTTTGCATTAGATCACCACTTTTCAGTATCACAAGGGCAGGAAACAACAGGCCACTTGTATATTTTCTTCATCTTTCATATTTGTTTTAAACAGGAGATTGACCCGAGCTTGGGTGTCGCCGAACTGCCTGATGAATTCTTTGAGGAGGACAACATGCTCAGCATGGGCAAGAAAATGATGCAGGAAGCCATGAGTGCTTTCCCTGGCATTGACGAGGCCATGAGCTACGCAGAGGTCATGAGGTGAAAAATAAATGCAAAAATAAAAATTAGAAATGTAAAACCATGTGTTTGGTGATGGTTTATTTAACTTGGTGTGCTTAATTGCCTGTTGAAACAGGTTAGTGAAAGGAATGAACTTCTCAGTTGTGGTGTTTGACACTGCGCCGACTGGCCACACGCTGCGTCTGCTCAACTTCCCCACCATTGTGGAGCGAGGGCTGGGTCGCCTCATGAAAATTAAGAACCAGATCAGCCCCTTCATTTCTCAGGTGCACTGGATTTTTCTACCAGAGTTTAAATAGCTGTGTGAGGAAATAACTGTCAGCGAGACTTTAATAGCATCTCTTTTTATTATTATTATTATTAATCCCAGATGTGTAACATGCTTGGTCTGGGTGACATGAATGCAGACCAGCTGGCGTCCAAACTGGAGGAAACTCTGCCAGTTATTCGCTCCGTTAGTGAGCAGTTCAAAGATCCTGTAAGTATCATTCATTTAATAGTGTCACTCTTTACAAGTCACCTTCTGGCTTGAGTAACTCATGAATTTACCTTTTAGTTGCTGCAATCAAATGTTCCAGCAACATTTTAGTACACTTCACCTGTCTGCTCACTCTCTGTCTATTTATCTTTCTGTTCTTCAGTCTTTCCTTTTGTTCATGAATCCAGGAATAACTTGGTTGTTTTGAATACACGGGATAATATTAGAAAGTGGTAAAATACTTTGTATCTTATGACAACTGTTGTCCAACTGACTGTGCTTTAAAAAGCATGTGCTTTTTCCAACTCCTCAGTTGTCTCTGCGAATGTTTTCCAGGAACAGACGACCTTCATCTGTGTTTGTATCGCTGAGTTCCTGTCGCTCTATGAGACGGAGCGGCTGATCCAGGAACTAGCCAAGTGTCGCATCGACACACACAACATCATCGTCAACCAGCTGGTTTTCCCCGAAGCAGAGAAGCCTTGTAAAATGTGTGACGCCCGTCACAAAATTCAGTCCAAATATTTAGACCAGGTACGGCCTGCAAGAGTTTCAACTTTTTAAGTCACTAATGTCAGAACTACCGGTCATTTGTTGACTCTTTTGGCTCTTTATTCAAACAGTCAATTCCCCCAAAATTATGCAAAAGGGATAAATAAAAATGTAAAATAAATGTGATCCAATGTTTTGAAATATTGTCTTAATCACATAAAGTAATACATTTCACCCTGAAGAGACTTTATCTGAAAAAAAAAGAAGATATTTTAATAGTCATAGTCAAATAGGTGCACACAGACATCCACTGTTAAAGGAGCCTGCAGTTTACAAGAAAACAACCTGAACATCTGTAGAGTAAAGACTAAATAGGAAATATAAATCATAACATTTACATCCATATTGGAATTCATATATATGTAAATAAAGGTGAAAAAGTGGATTGCTGAAATATTATTAGAAAAAGAAGCAGGACTTATTTCACCGATGTGTAATTATCCAATATTTAAAGCAGTGATTGCTTCTTTCTCATGTATTCATCATTGGTCTGCCTTGTCCCTGCAGATGGAGGATCTTTATGAAGATTTCCACATAGTTAAGTTACCGCTGCTGCCTCATGAAGTTCGAGGTGCCGACAAGGTCAACACATTCTCGAAGCAGCTTCTGGAACCATACAAACCCCCAAACAAGTGATCTCTCACTTGTCGGACCTCTTCTCAACCGCCCCCGAACCCTACTCTCTTCCCTCTCTTCCCTCTAAGTCTGTAGACAAAACACTTCAACAGTCTGAACGCGCCTGCTCCGAGTTTTCCCACCCCACCCCGTCTTAAACCTTGCAGCAACAACCTCATAATGATCCACTCTGTCCTCTGAAGCAGAACACTCCTACATCAACAACATACTCACATTCCCAAACTGAAGGGGAGCTGATGAGAACACACACACACATACACACACACACAACCTCATTGTGAGATGAGGCGGTGCGTATATGCAGTCTAACGCTCGGTTTATTCTCTCGTGTTCATATCCTTTGTGGCAGTCGTTCTAGTCTTACTGCATTCAACTTGGTCTCAACAGAACCATCCTATCTCGGGTCAGAGTTCAGTTCTAACCGTTTTCTTTGACAGTTCTGTTCGTTTAACGGATTTCAGATGGTTGACGTCAACACCTCGGTTTCTCTGTGTGATTTTGGTGCTTGTCTTTTTTTTTTCCAGTCGAGGTTCTGACTGAACTTGCAACCAAAATCACGTCTTGTATATTTTTCAGTTTCATTTATGTTACTACAACTTCAGAGCTAAACGACAGGTTGTTGGCAAAAAGGAATAAAAAGAGAAATATTATCATTCTTTTAGTTTCAGTTCTTGAGGGTTATTTTTATTCCAATAAAAGTGCAGGAATGGTTCGTTTACTGTTTGGCATCATTGGTTTGTTTTAAGATATGAATCCACATGTTTCATAAGACCAAAGTGTGATATTTCACTAAAACACATCAACCCACTTCTCTAACATTGATTACCATTACGGGAAGAATCAGGATAACTATTCTGATTGTAGTTATTTAGAATATAACCGATCACTGAAGTTTTGAGCTAATGATTGTATGCATTCTTACTGCTGTGAATGAAACAAAGGTTCTGGTTCAATTGAAGCATTCCCAACTGGAAAATAAGTAATAAGGTCAATACTTCCACTTGTCAACATCTTTCTTGTTTTCTGTCACTGATTGCTTCAAGAATCTGTTTTCTATAGATTTTATTTAAATTATATTTCAATTGTGAATTAAAACAAACTTTCCTCAGCTAAAATTGTTCCTGGTCTTGTGTTTTATTTATTTTTTTGTCCTTTGCTTCCATAAGGTTAATTATCTTTTTAGAGTGGTTAAAAATAGCTCTTTAATACATATTTAGGGGAGTTAAACAGGGTGGACATACATGCTTGCAACATCTTTCAGTTCTATCCAGCTTTGATCAATCAAATAAAAGTTCAAGTAAAAGAGATTGAAGGTAACATGAGGCCTCAGACGACCTTTAAATGAAACATCTCAAGAGGATATGTGGAGTTGCTTAAACACCATTTTAGGTAATTGTTTAAATGCACAACAGTTTGTAGCTTCATAACCAACAACCAGAAAGGTTCTTGTTTGTCATTTTACTGAGCAGGAAAGTTTGCACGGTCCGTTTGCTCCTGTTTAATAATTCCCTGCTTGTCCTGCTCGGCCCTGCGCGCTCCTCCGGCCGCGGCGCTGCGGCCTGTCGCTTGTGGTTCATCACTGGGCATCGCTCGCCCGGTTGGGGGCCGTGCTAACGAGCCTCCCCCTCTTTGTTTTCTTGGAGGGGATTTGCCCCCGGGGCGCGCTGACCACTGGACACCGCCGAGGATTATAGCCGCGCAGCCGACGAGGGTTGGCCGGAGCTGACGCCAGAGGATATCAGGGCGGTGAGCTCCTTCGGAGAGAGCGGCACTGCTGAACGCAGAGCGGGACGCGTGCCAATTACGCATGGAGATGCGCTGAGGAGATCAGCTGAACGACGCACCTCTGAAAGGTAGGATGATGCACTTAGTTAAATAATGAATCAAAATTCACTATTTGTGAAGAAATTTGAAGAGATCTCTGTCTTAGTCTTGTTTCAAAACGGTTACTTCGCTTTTAGATGCATTCTTCCTTTAATTAAGATTTAATTTGTTTTCATCAATAGTTATATAAACAATTCTAAACGCTGTTTGCCAAGATTAAATTGAACTGTCACAATTATTTCATGACGGGTTCGTTCCCACGTCTACGTAAAAATGTAAGGCCTTCCATGCATTTTCATTAAAACGTTAAATCCCGACGTTCATATTTATCACAGAAAGTTTTGTTGGCTTAAAAGAATGACGGAAAGAAATGAAAAACACAAGGAAAGAGGTCGCAAAATAGGAAGGTAGGTAAAGTAAGGAGATGGAGGAGACAAATAAGGATGGAAGGATAGAAAGGAGGGAACTAACGCGCAGGAAAACAACAATTACAAAAGGGGAAGCAAAGAAGGGGCCGAGCTTCGAAAAGTTTGTTTGTAGGGAAGGTAGGAGACACGGAAGGAAGGCTTGAGGTTACAACGAAGGAAAGGATGCAGTGGAGGACGAAAGGGAGGTAACAGAGGAAAAGTGGACACTGAAGGAATGAGGGACAGCACGGAGGAACGAAGATGTTAAAAGTTAAAAGGAAGGAGAGGAGGTACTAAACAGTTTGTCAGGAAGAGAGGAAGGGAGGTAGGGCAAGAAAAAGAGCACATAATAAATAAAGAAAGAAAGGCAGAAAGCATACAAAGGAGGTACAAGGTACTCTACATGTAGACAATAGAATATGGGAGTAATGGGATGCAAACGTTTCCAGGTTCAGTGTATTCCGAACATGGAAAATACTGAAATCAAATTTCAAACTTTCCTGAAGGTAAAGAAACTCTGATGAGGGCATATGAAACTGATTAAATTGGAAACTATATCTTTTTCCAAACAGCGCTTTCACTCTGGAAACCTGGAAATCCTCGGCTCCTGATGACGGTCACCTACACCGCCAGAGTTGCAAATGCCAAATTCTGTGGCTTTTCCAAGCTGCTCTTGGCCTGGAAAGGCAGCATCTACAAGGTTCTTTACAAAGAGTTTCTGGCTTTCTTCGCCATGTACACAGCCACCAGCGTCACTTACAGGTGAGGGAGGAACTGCTGTTATGACAAGTTTACACTCATCAAGAGTGTTAGTGTCATACTTATTTTGGGGCGTCTAGTGACTTATTTAAGCCACAAAAGTGTCCAAATTTACATTTATTAGATTTTTTGTAATTGGATGCTGGACAAAAGGTAGAAAGTATTCCTGAGGCGGCCTTCCGAAGATATTTTAAATGGACAAGGCTGACTAATTTCATGCTGGTTGCCATGACTGACTACAGTTGGCAAATCCCAAAATTATCAGTTCAAACAACTATGTGTGAGTGCAATTTTTTTTTAGATGTGACAATGAGATTAAAGGAGACTGGTTAGGATTTTTAGAAACAAAAGAGGAACCATCGTGACCCACTCCTATCACATGCTAGAAACCCAGTGTCACGGTCCAGTCAGACAAGTTTTACTTCACCATGGACTAAGAGGGTAGCAAGGGAGAAAGAAGCATTTTCTCCAAAAGTGATACTGCACCAGTTATTCAGCACAGTGGAGGTAGCATCATGCAATTGGTCTGTTTTCTGATCATGGTATTTGTTTAGTTCACAAAGTTGACATAATTATGAAGCTGGATAACCACTCCATCTTGCTTAATCTGGTTCTGTTATGGATAAAACAGGCTAACATGCTTTAAATCCAGGTCTCTGCAAAGAAAAACAAGCTATTTGGTCAAAATGAGAGGTCAAATTACTCCAGCAGCAGAAAGTGTGTGATTTAGTTTTACCTTTTGAAGGGATATTTATATTAAATCATTCTACCGTTTCAGATTTTTCTTGGATGATGATCAGAAGAGGTATTTTGAAAAGCTGGCAATTTACTGCAACCACTATGCCAGTCTCATCCCCATGTCCTTTGTACTGGGTAAGCTTTTAGAGTCTTTTGGCATTTTCAGACTTGGGGTTAGTTATGATTAGTGTGGCTTTAGCAACATGACACACATGTGACATTTTTGGTGATCAATGTATGCTGACTTTATTAACCAGTAATTAAAAGCCAGTTAACATTTTCCTAATAAATACACATGGAAAAGGTGCAAGAAATGAATCTGATGGACTCATTTTCTTATTTAACCAGTGTTAAAGTATATAAAGCACCCATGAGAAATCATTAGTTGATAATTAATTCAGCACAAACCGAATACATAAATAATTCACCAGTCTGTTCTGCTGCATCATGATAGTTCTTCATTCTGTTGAATGTTTTTCTGGGGCTAAAAATCTAACTCTAAATTAAGAATTTAATTTATTGGAAACTCTACAATGTATGGAACAAAGTGACCTGTTAATAAAATAAAAAAAATAAAAAATCCCAGTTTTAAATCTCTGTGCTGCTGTTTGCAGGTTTCTACGTGACCCTGGTGGTGAACCGCTGGTGGAACCAGTACACCAGCATCCCGTTGCCCGACAGGCTCATGTGCGTCCTGTCCGGGGGCCTCCAGGGGAACGACGAGCGAGGCCGCTTGCTGAGACGCACCATGATGCGCTACGCCAGCCTCTCAGCCCTGCTCATCCTCCGCTCTGTCAGCACGGCCGTTTTCAAACGGTTCCCCACCATGGACCACGTGGTGGAGGCTGGTGAGAGCAGGGCGACGCTGGGAATGGTCGCCCTGCACAGCACATATTTACAAAATTTGACTTATTTCGCTCATGGTTTGGGATAAACACCAATTAGCATAGATACAACATTTTTATCAGACTACCAGAAAGTAGTCAGAGGTGTTTCAGCTGGTAATTCACACAATGATTGTGAAGCGTTTGTTTCTGCATTCACTAAACTCACAAGAGGACACATAATGAGATTTACTGATTAAAAAACAAGCAATAAATTACTATTTTTGGGTCATTTTATATATTCAAAACACTCACTTTAACTATCCCTTATCACGTCTTTTGACACGCAAGCAGCAGGGGAAGTTGCCTTGGGAACCAGCTTCTTCTTGGTCCACCAACCTGTGTTCAGTCTCCATAGTAACCAAATTGTACTGCCCCATAGGTGTTTAAAATCTGCTCTACTTCCATTAATGCTTTGGGTTTTAACACAGATATTCTCCACAGCATTGATATATACATTTTGTTTCTTTCATTTGCAAAATTGAAAAAAGCTTACATAGTTTGAGAGACTGTGTAAGAGTAGATTAAAGTGATATTTTACCACCAACATGGTGATTCATAAAAAGCCATCATGTTTTAATAGATCTTTATGGAAGGTATACAAACCAATGACTCCTGTTGTTTTCTGTGCAGGATTTATGACAAGAGAGGAGAGAAAGAAGTTTGAGGGTCTCCACTCTCCTTACAACAAATACTGGATCCCGTGCGTTTGGTTCACCAACCTGGCAGCTGTGGCTCGCTGTGAGGGCAGAATCAAAGATGATCACACACTCAAACTTCTCCTGCAGGTGCAGCACAGCCAGAACGTGCAGAAACCTTCATACACGCTGGCTAATAGTGTTGAGCTGCAGAGTTTCTTTATTCTTTCGAATGGAGATTTAGATTGTGGATTGACGGCTGCTGTGTGTGTGTGTGTGTGGGCAGGAACTGAACGGTTTCAGAGGGAAGTGCAGCATGCTGTTTCATTATGACATGATCAGCGTGCCACTAGTGTACACTCAGGTAAGATCATTCACAGACTTGGTAAATCTTGTGTTTCTATTTAGTATGCCTTAGGTCAGGGGTCTCAAACTCCAGTCCTCAAGGGCCGGTGTCCTTCAACTTTTAGATGTTCCTCTGCTGCACCACACCTGAAAAAAATAATTAGGTCATTAAGGCTCTGGAGATCTTATCTACACAAGGAGGAGGTAATTAAGCCATTTCATTCCAGTGTTTTTTTTTTACTTGTGGAACATCTAAAAACTGCAGGACACCAGCCCTTGAGGAGTTTGACAGCTGTGCCTTAGGTATTTCAATTAGGACTTTTGGTCAACACATTCATAACTCTTCAGCCTTTTTGCATTTTCTCACATTACAAATACAATCTTCTGTATTTTATGGGACTTTTCTGTGATAGACCAACATATAGACTGAATTTGTTTGTCCATTCTGCTTTGCAAAGCATTAAATTTCAAGCCTCGCCACAGATTGGGTTTAGGTCTGAATTTTGACTAGGCCATTTTAGACCACAAATAAACTCTCAAACATGCAATTGAAGCTTTGGCTATAGGTTTAATGTCTGTTTCCTGCAAGGTGAACCTTGCATCCTCACAGCATCATCATGTTTTAGGGTGGGTACGGCTGCAGGGAATTTTTCATGTGTATATAATATTTTGCATGTAGACCAAAAGTTTCAGCTTTGGTCTCATCCATCACACATGGAGCTTCTCCTTCTCCATGTGTGATGTGCCCCTTCCTGGCTTGTGGAAACATTAAATTTCTTACGGCTTTCTTTCAAGCCGTAGCAGTTTTCCTCTTGTCACTCTTCCATGAAGATCAAATTTGTGAGTCCATGACTTATAGTTGTCAACACTTATTCCGACCTGATCTCTGTGGTTTAAAGCTGGACTGGGATTGGACTGGGACTTCCCCTGGTGGGCTGGTCTGATGTTCGGACTGCAAAGGCACATTTTCTCTGTCTCCTTTCTTTTTTTTTTTTTTTTGGAAGGCCAAGAGCTGCTGCAGTCACTAGTATGGGTATGGCAGGCAGTTTTGACATAAAATCAGTTTTGTCTGACAATTTTAATTATATTTCAGATATCTAAAGATGAGCTTTGACTAGACACAACTACATTTGGGCTATCCTGAATGGCAATCTAAGGTAATTAGAGATATATGAATTAACTAATATGTCTAGTCATAAACCATTTTGAGATATCTGGAATGTAAGTGTGGTGAAGCCAATTTTATATTAGAACAGCCTGCCAAAGACAGCACACACTGGCAGCTCTCGTTGTGTTTAGTTTTTGGAGATGGTCAATCAAAATACTCACTTATGGAGAGGTTGCTGTATCTGACAAAGAAGGAGCTGTTTTCTATGTTTCTCTACAAGTTTTAATCGGTTAGCTCACCAGGCTGTGCACATGATGCGTGGGAGGCAATGACATGCTAATGATGTTACTTATGAAAACACAAAAACTTTCTTTATTTTTGAGACTTTTAACAAAATACCCAATTTCTGGAAAAGAAAAATCTATAAAATATTTTTATGTTTCAGAACAAAAACTTTTGTAACATTAGTAAGTTAATACAAACACAAGATATTTTTTACTTTAGTTAAATGTGCAACTTCTTCATTTGAGCTGAGCTTGTCAGTTCACTAGACTTACCACCAGTGCCCATGAGAGGGCGCCACAAGAAAAATAAAACAGAAGGAGCTTTCCAGAAATAAAAACAACGGGAACAAAACCAAGGCATTAAATGCATTTATCTTTATGCTGCACTATTCCTTTTACAAAGAGGTGGAACAATGAGTGAAGGTAATTAAATTTTACGACAATACAATTTTACAAAATTAATTTAAGATGATTCAAATAAAGAAATACAGTGAAAAAGTCAGTAATCATAAATAAAACATTTGCATTAGCACAGATCGGATGCATCTGTTTGTCTCTCAGGTGGTGACTCTGGCAGTGTATAGTTTTTTCCTCGTGTGTCTGATTGGCCGTCAGTTTCTGGACCCCGGTCAGGGTTACCCGGGTCATGACCTGGACCTCTACGTGCCCATCTTCACACTGCTGCAGTTCTTCTTTTACGCAGGGTGGCTCAAGGTCAGACTGAGGCTCCCTTGATGTTTTGCTCCAGCCTGATGTCAGGAGAAAGTGGAGACATTCAAACTTTTGTTGTTACTCTTAAAGGTTGCAGAGCAGCTGATTAACCCCTTTGGAGAAGATGATGATGATTTTGAGACCAACTGGCTAATTGACAGAAACTTTCAGGTTTTTTTTTGTTTTCTTTTAAAGCTTGATTTAAAACCTTTTAGACTTTGAGTTCTGTTCTGTTTTTGTTGGCGCTGGCCTCTCTGTTTTACATTTTGTGTGCAGGTGTCCATGATGGCTGTGGATGAGATGTACGGCGATCTCCCCATGATGGAGCGAGACCGTTATTGGAACGACTCCAATCCCCGACCGCCCTACACGGCAGCTACACTCTTCGTCCTCCGCAAACCGTCCTTTCAAGGGTCCACCTTCGACATGGCGTGAGTTTCTCTGTGTGTCCTCTTGGGACATTGAGGGCCCGAGTGAGAATCCCCCTTGCCTAGTGTTTGAAACATAGAAAATTTTCTCCTTTTAGGCTTGAGAAAGAGTTCACATCTTTCCCTAAGAAACACCACTCTCAACAAATATAACAAGTATTTTTTTTTTTTCAGTAGCCTAAAATATAAATAATCCTGACTTCCATTTGCAGGATCCCGAAGGAGGAGATGCACTTCCAACCTCTGGAGGACATTGCTGAGAATCTGGAGGAGTCCGGCACTCGCCACCCCAACATGGCTCTGTTTAACCGCCTCCTCCACGCGGCTCCATCCCCAACTGGCTTTATGGGAGGAGCTCTACGCCGCACCTCGGCTCAGCTCCAGAGGCTGTACCACTCTCCCAGCAACGACAGATGCACCAGTGATGAAGAGGAGGAAGAGGAGGAGAAAAGTTGCAAAATTGGCAAAGGTGGGTCGCTGCCATCAGGGCTGGGCCAGGACATCCAGAGCACCGTGTGCAGCTTCAGGGAGGACACGAGTCCCAGGACGCCGCTGGTGGATGTTCAGTTTGGGGAGGAGCTGGGAAGACGAGGAGGAAACTTCTCAGCCGTCGAGAGCAGGGATGTGAAAAGAGTTGAAGGAGTTCAGAAGGATGAAGATGGATCTGAGGCAGAGTCAGAGGAGACTTCCATAGCTCCTGTGTCATTGCTTCATCCTCCTCCTCCTCCTCCATCCTCCAGAGATACATCTACTCGCCCTGCCTCTGCCACTCCTATCACGTCCCACCATCGTTCTGCCTTCCTGTTTCCCCCGACCGTCCAGTCCAGTCTGGAGCACTGCAGCTCCCAGCCAGTGATCAGCCATCCCAAGGCAATGCCTCCCATTCCCAAACCACCGTCCGCTGGGAACAAAATGTCCCTCCTCACCGTGCCGTCTTACATCGAGCCTCAGCGTTTACGCAGTGTGAGCATGGGGTCAGAGTTCACAGGGTCCTGAAGTCAGCAACAAGCTGTAAACGTCTGGTTTTAAAAGGTTTAATTCTATAAAAGGTTTAATTCTATAAGTAAAGCTGAAGTGGGACTTAGAGTTATTCCTGATTGCTCCTTTAGGATCACATTGTAGTTTAAAGAAATTAAATGCACAACATAACAGAATCCATGATTTCCCCCTTGTATTATCTCTTATTTATACAATAAACATTTAATCTCCTGTAAACTTTAAAAACAAAGAGAAGAGAGGAGTTCATGTTGGATTTTTGCACGTTGACCAGTGGAGATTTATTAACCAGTAACTTTTGTAAAGTCCACTTGATTGTTGTTTGCGTGCAACGGACAAATTTAATTTTAATCTGTGCGTGCTTACTGCTAAAGGAAGCAAAAATAAAAACACATGGATTTGAAATTTTGACAAGTTAAAATGGGCATTTGTATTCAGCATTATCTAAAACCACCAGATTGGAAACTCATAAGTCATCTAATTAGTAGAGGTCACATGTATTTAATATAGTGTATATAAATCCAGATGTTCCATGAAGGTTTCAGAGTTTTCTTAGAGAACATTATGAACAAACCAGACATGTCAGAGATAAAGATGCAAAGAGAGTATAAAGCAGAGTTAGTTTATAAAACAACATCCCAGGATTTGAACGTTTCGTGCACACGAGAACATAATATCACCCAACTGCAAACCTCCCAAAACATGGCTGACCATATAGCTGCACCAAGCACCCAGCGTGCTTAAGGTAACTTTGGAGGAGCTGCAGGGAACCATGGCTCAGGTGGGAGTAAATGTTGACTGGTGAGCTATTACCTCAATGGAAGGAAGGCAAGGCGTAAAAAAGCCTTTGGAAGACGACTAACACAAAGCGGCATGTTGATTGGTCACATAAAATCCCAATAATGACATATGAATGTTTTTGCAAGTCACTTTATGCTTCAGTTGATCCAAAATGTCCCAAGTTTTGACTGAAAAGTTTTTATTTTATTTTATTGCTTATGAGTCAGAAAATTTTCGGTTTTACTGTCCCATATAGTTTACTGGTGTGATTCAAGCAATTACAGAATAAAAAATTATAATTATGATTTTTTTACATGTGATGCTGTTCCGTATGTTTTTAAAGACCCAGGCGCCTGTAGGTACAGACAGTTTATTTCTGATGCATATCACCAGCAGGGGGGGTAACAGCCCACCAAAAACTGGCATGCCCTCCTCCTCCTTTAGCACAGAGACGCTGTTCAAGAGGCTCTTACCGGGGCTCCGTACCGGCGGAGCGGGCCCTCCTAGCCTGGGTGGAGCGCCTCTGCTTGGCCAGGAAAGACTGAGGAAGGCCTGGAGCTGCAAGGTCCTTCTCAGACAGGCTCTGCTGCTGCAGATGCAAAATACAAATACTGAAACTTGTCTGGTCCAGTTTTTTTTTTTTTTTTTTAACCAGTAGAGCAAACACAAATGTCAAGAGTCTTGCTGCTAATTTATTACATCATACATCATCGTTTTGCCCATATCTAATCCCTGGCTTAGAGCCATGCCAGCCCTATGACTGAACTGGTTGTATAATGAACTTGAGAAAACACAAGAAGGAGCACAAAAAGAGGTGCACATGTAGCAAAAATGTACGACAAGACCAAACCAAGACAAGAAAAGAAAAACAGGATGTAGGAAAAGTTAACAGAACATTTAGAGGCCATAAAGGGAGAAGTGGGATTGTTCGATTACGAACAGCAAAATGAGAAACTTTGCTTGACTCAATCACAACAGAGCTGTAAAACAATCGCAAAGAGAGGGATTAATATGACTAAAACATATTAAATTCACACACCCACATGTTTGATTCATAGAAACACAGCAGAGCATGGCGTTACACTCCCACAGACCTCTTCAACTTTTACGGTCTCTCTAGAAACATGATCAAATAACTGCTTGAAAGCTTTGTGTGTTTGTTATTATTATCTCATTTTTCTCTCACCATGGTTCGCCACGCAGCTAGGATCAGTTTTCCCTCTTGCTCCTGTCTGGATCTGGTTGTCTCACTCTGAGAGTCAAGTGGCTGCAACAGTTTGGAAAAATCATCTAAACCTAACACAAACTCCCATTGCAAGTGACGTTGCACCAACTCACCTGTGAGGCTGCGGCCTGCAGGGTATCAGACCGACAGGCTTCACTCTCGCTGCTCATTTTTCTACTCAAATCTGAGCAGAACGGGGCCAACAACAACAACAAAAACATTTGCGTGACTGACCAGCTTGCACAGCGGCACCCCTCTGACCTACCCCAACAGTCTGCCGATCGGTGCTGCTCCTGGCTGCGTTTTGCAGCAGAGCCCCCTTTTTGTTGTGCCGCTGATAGAGAACAATATGGAGAGGTGCTGCAGGCCTGAACGCCTCCTCGTCGCAGTCAAACACATCCTGCTGACTCTGGCACATTCACTGTTGGGCAGCCAGTCACCAGGCAGGAGATTAGTGGTTAAGTTCCACGATACAATGCAATTATCTTGACAGCAGATACTGCTAATTATATTCTTGTTTAAATGCAGGGCAGGGCAGCGTGCGTGCAGCAAATTCTGGGATTTTCTTATAAATAAGTGAGCTGTGTTATATAAAATGATATAAATACATATACAAATCTCTCAAAAGTTTTCTTTTTGAGCAGTGGGGTTTTTGCTTTTTTAATAAATGGGATTTTTTTTTTTTTTTAGAGACTAGTTATTTATTAAAAAACAATTAAAGAGTTTTAACGTATACATGATCTACATTATCTACTCCAAGTATACAAAGAACACATTTATTTTAATACTTGCCTAAAAAAAGCCTAAAATGTGTAGCTTGCATACAAACATACATCTATGTAGAACTTAAAGCTCCAAAATGTCACACCAGTTCAAAGCAACAGTATTCTGTGGATTCTTATACGCACTTCTTTTGGATAAGATAGATTTGAAAATGTGATACAGTGTAAAACCTAAAAATGCAACATTCATTAAAACCGCCTGGACTTTTTTGAGATTTTAGTTAATTTAGATGGCTGAACTCAGTCCAGGATCTCAGTTTTACTGTAAGCCTGTTCTCAGGCCGGCAGCTGTTAGCTTTAATCAGTAGGAATCCTCCTAGCTTCTGTTTCGTATAGATAAGATACTGACTGCTCATAACTACATCACAGAACCTCAGTTAAATAAAATTCCCAAGCAACTCTTGACCTTAGTGTTGCATTTTAAGTAAATTTAAATCATATGCTCTGCTGCTTTTAACACAGCATTTAAAGCAAACAGAAACAGCTTAATAAAATAAATAATCGAATAATCTCAATGACAAACAAGAGAAACATTTTACAGAAATTATGTGCGCCAATGTTAACAGAGTGTTGTGGGATCCACTGTACATGTTTTGTTTTCTTTGCTGTACAAGTTTAAACTCATAGTTGTTGTTTAATTAGAAGAAAAACTCTGTAATAGTAGAACAATATATCAGTTACATTTGAAGTCATTCTAGCACCAAAATAATGACACCAAAAAATTGAAAGTTGTGTGAAACTTAGTTTATTTGACATCAGATGTGTCTCGCTGTGGTGTTGTTATGTTTCCACAATAATCCATGAGTTAATCTGCATGTCTTAGTCATTAGCAGTTTCAGTAACCCAGAACCTCTGTGGTTCCCCCGGTTCTTGTTTGACCGCCTTCAAAGACCAGCAGCCTCTGCATACCAGGAAAGATTAAGCATCAGCCAGACTGTCCAGCTATGTTGCTTTTTCTTCTTTCTATCAGAACATTATATTTTTTTCCTCTTTCAGTGTCAATTTTTCAACAAAGGTCAATCTATTCCAGTTTTGGTGCAGGCTTCAGGGGAAATGAGGTTCGCGGTTTTGTTATTAAGTGTGAAAACACAAGTGTGGGGGAGGATTTCACAGAACTGCGTCTTTCTGTGGAACCAGGAGTAGTGAGGTCAGCAGGAAGGCTTACTGAAACTCAGCTCTACCCTGCTGCTCCTCATAAACCATCAGACCATTTTCAACCACAAGTATTGTGCGCGCTCGCATGTTAGCACGTTTCATCCACCCAGGCTGCTTGTATGCGTTTGCCACTGTCGGCTGACAGTTAATGAAGTACTTGTGGAAAAAAACAACAACAAAAAAAAAACAAAATGTTGCTCCTGAAATGGAAAAAGAAAATGTGAATGAAGCAAAAACAGAAACGAGGAAAGAGAGGAAACCGTGTCAGATAAGTTTCTTGGAATCTGAAACCTGCGAATGTTTACTTAGTGATGAGAGATGCGCATCGCAGATGCTACAAAAACACACCGAGTGCGGCAGATTCCTGTTAGCAGCTTGAACATCTGGTGTGAAAGCTTCCCTCCTACTGCTGCAGTTTCTGAGGTGCCGTCTCACAGGCTGTAATTTCTGAACATTTCTGTCTCATCGCCGTCAGCTTCCTCGCAGCAGCTCATCCCACAGATCAAAACAGATGACTGTGACTCTGGGTAGGACAGCCTGCTAAATACCCCACAACCTGCAGAAAGTTGGCAGAAATGATTTCTCTTCTACTCATTTTGGTCGCCTTTCTGAAAACTTCATCACACAAGGAGCGTGGCTGGTGAAATTATATTTCTTATTGGGTATCAAATCAAATCAAATCAAATTTTATTTGTATAGCACATTTCAGCAGCAAGGCATTTCAAAGTGCTTTACCTCATATCAAAAACAGAAACATAATGCAACATAGAATCAACAGTAAAAACAACAATAAAAACACAGCATTTAGTCAAGTTCCATCAATAAATTTATAATTGAGAAAGTTTCAAATAAAATAATTTGCATCCATAAAGGTATACCGATTACAGTCTTATTGTGTTAAATGGAACAAAATACCTATTGCTATTTTTATTCCCATTCACGCTCACAATCACACAGTTTAAAATGATGTAATTGATTACGTTTCAAATACAATCTTAAACAGGTGGGTTTTTAGTTGAGATTTAAAGGAAGTCAGTGTTTCAGCTGTGTTTCAGTACTTCTCGAGTCCAGCGAGAAGTACGAGTGGGAGTGGGGTCTGATTCACTTTAATATGAAGTAAAACTGGAAATGAACACACCCATATTGTCAGTAATAATCTTGGGTTTGTGTCATAACTGGAGTTTAGCACATTCCAACAAACAGGTCAATACAGCTTCTGTCACTGCTATGCAAATACATCCAGCCTCTGATACCGCCTGATTTTGTAGAAGAAGAAACGTCACCTGAACCCTCAGCGGCTACCGATCTGTCCACTTAAAACATATTTGCACCTTTAAAGATTCCTGCTTCGTCACTCCTAAAGGTTTCAGATCATCAAACTAGTTTTATTACCATACAAGATAAACCAAATAAATAGGAAAAATAAATAGTATCCATCTGTAATTAGTCTTTTTGATCGCTGAGGAAGAATTTCGACCCACTCTTCTTGCAGTCGTCTTAGATTGAACCATGTCGAAGGGTCTGATTAAGATCATGCCACAGCACCTCAATTGGGTTTGAGTCTGGACTTTGACTAGACCACTGCAAAAGCTACATTCGGAGCTATTCAGAAGTGGACCTTCTGATGCGATTTGGACCATAGTCTTGCTATGTCGAGCAGATCTTTTTTCTTATTTTGACATCAAAAATACTTTTGAGGATCTGAAACATTTATGTGTGACAAAAAGATAAAAAAAAACATGAAATGTATAAGACAGCGTTTCCCACCACCACACGTTTTGAAAAGAAATGAGACTTTTGATACTTTCTGATCATATTTAGGGTAACTCTTGAGTTTGTTGGTCTGATTGCACAGCTTTATTCAAGATTATTTGCTTCATGCAAATAAAAATCTATTTAATTGTATGCTCTGTCTTATCTGCATCATTTCATTTGTGACATCAGTGGTTCCAACATGCAAAGAAAGCAGAAGGGCGAAAGGTGTCATGCTGGATTTGGGGTGGAACCCTCCATGCATTGTTAGTAGTTTCTGGGTCTTAACATCTGTGGCCTGTATCTCCTCCTTTGGCCAGCTAATTATTCCTGCAGGGTATCTGATTACTGGCAAG
>CAEFZY010011948.1:0-36748 GCA_903066815.1 Brachyrhaphis roseni
ACTTATATATGGATTTTTCTTCTTTATTATGCATTTTATGGCTGGTGCGACTTATAGTCCGGAGCGACTTATAGTCCGGAAAATACGGTAATCTAGTCTGAATTATTGGGAAAATATATGCCCATAAATACTGTACGATACTGCGAAAAAAACACTAGCAAACTTGTAGGAACATAAACAAGCAGCCAGAGCTGCAATGTTGGCGTCTAGATCCAAGCGTATTGATGTGTGAGTGTGTTATCTGTCCAATCTGACACACTGGTCAATATTTAATTTGTGAAATATTTTGACCACATTTGACAAACTTCTTCCTTCCATTTTAAAATGATCAGATCGCTCCATGTTAGTCTGTTACACAAGTGAAAAACAAAAAAAACAGAAATTTGTGGTGGTTGTGAATACTGCTGCACTGTATGTGTTCTCATTATAACGGGCACCAGTACAGGCTGTACTCTGGTCTGCTGGAATAGCCTCCAGCTTATCAGACATAAACAGAATTAATAATATATATAATCTTTTATTATTATTATTATTATTATTATTATTATTATTATTATTATCTTTTGGACTGAAGATGGTGCAACTAATTCAGACACTACCAAGTCCAACTTTATAAACAACTCTTTTCTCTGCAAGAGTTTGGAACTATTCTTTTTTTTTTTTTTTTTTTTACTTCTGTACATAGATTCACCTAAACATCCACAATCAACATGTCTGACTTTTTCAAAAAGTTAGATATTTTTTTCCCCTCGACTGTTTCCGAACTGAATGGACTCAGAAATGTGAAAAGCAGAGCAGAAGCAGCTTTGGCAGCAGATTTAGCGCCGGACAATAATTCCACTTGTTCTTTAACCTTTCTTCGGAACGTTCAGGCCGAGATCAGGACGTGTCAGCGTTCTCATTAGTTGCTTTTGTTGTGTTTTTAAATGCGCCGCTGCCTTCCTCTGGAGTTTTAACAAGCCGCGCAGGCTGGCGGGACCCGAGAGGGCAGCAGCCCGCTTTGATTTTAACAGAAAAAAATAAGAAATAACAGAAAAAAATAAATAAATCAGACATAAGCTTGTTTACCATTTGTAAGGTCAAATCATTTCGGGGTCACGATTTATTCAGCTGACTTTTATGGGCTTCCATTGTAGGAAAACCTTTCAGACATCGGTCTTTATGAGAGCTGTCTTACAAAATGTGGCCTCCTGGTTGTTTGATTTAAGCCTTTATTGCCTCCCTTTGTTCACAAAGTCATGGCTCCCAGAAAGGAGCTTTATGAATTTAACTAATTCCTGCTGAACTTCAAAGTCAAGGAATTGTGTCAATTTTTAAACCTTACTTTGTCAGGGCGCATACGCTGGTAACCGTGGTAAACTTTGAGGAATAAACTTCAGCATGGAGGAAAAGATACAATGGAGAACAAGCCAAGATCTGACACAGAGGTGAGGAAACTGACAAGCTTTCAATTACTGGGAGGGTGGATGGGTGTCATGGGAACCAGGGCGGTAATGCACAACACTGATTTTTAGTTATAAAAACAAAACAAAACTGAACATCATTGTTTATCCTTCCACTTCCTAGTTCTACTTCACTTTCTGGTCTGGCACATAAAATACAAATAAATCCCACTACAAGCCGTGTTTTTCCTGGAATTCACTGTTTAAATTTAAACATGAAACAGAATAACTTGAAGCAGTGCTTTTCCTTTCGTTGCTGTTTAACTAACTTACAAGTAACATTTCAGAAAGACATAAGAGCACGTTTAAGTCAATTCCTTAATATTGTTAAAGTATTAGTTCCATTTTGCACCTACATCAAGACACGTTTTGAGCACTCTTTAATCAGTATTAAGAAAAAATGTATTTAAAACAAACTCTTCTTGCTGAAAAGTTTTTTGTGTTAGTTTTGTCTTATTTCTAGTGAACTAAGATATTTGCAGTAGAAACTACAGACCAAGATACTCGGTGATGTTTTGTATTTTTGCAGCGCTGGAACTCTGAGCGTTCAAACAATTGACACAATTCAAAATCAGCACATCTTCTTCTAAAGTTAGCAGTTAAAAAAATTTACAGTTGGGCGTGCTGTGGTGGCGTAGGGGTTAGCGCAACCCACATTTGGAGGCCTTGAGTCCTCAACGCGGCCGTCGCGGGTTCGACTCCCGGACCTGACGACATTTGCCGCATGTCTTCCCCCCTCTCCTTACCCCCTTCCTGTCAGCCTACTGTCAAATAAGGGACACTAGAGCCCGCAAAAAGCCCCCTGGTGGGAACAAAAAAAAAAAAAAGTATCGTTTTGCTCACTGAGTCCAGGAGCAAAACGATATTTAACGCCCTGCTTTTTCTGTGGCAGAGCACTGGGATCAGGTCAGGGTCGTTGTTCTGCTCTAATTGTCTTTAAACTGTACTTATATGACCAATAAACGCCAATTAACAGCGCTGTGTTCGTTTAACACACGAAGCTGCCGCCACAGATGAACCTATACGATTGCAGCGTTGTGTTGTTTGATATTTCTCTCTGATCTGTTTTTAAAAATGTTGCCTTGCTAATGGGATGTTTTCTGCTCTAACACTGACATTTGGTTCTTCTTTCCTTCCTTCAATAACGCCACTTAATTAACCTTAAAGTTTCTTTTCTTCTGTCCGGTGGCTTTCATTTTCACTGCAGACACGAGACGAAGGCTTTACTCCCAATTAGTTCTCAAGGTGACAAACGCAAATCAAAGTGTGAAATTCTCATGATTTAAATGATCAAATTAGACCCGAGTGGAGCAACGTCTTCAACAGTAATTATCATCAATCACATCAATTCATTCATCATTTACTTTTCTATGTTTTTTAACACATCTCTATGTCCTCATGACGACAGGGAACCTTTTTTCCGCCTTTCGTCTTTAATTTATGAGAGTGGCGATTATTCATCCGTTTCCAGCTGTTATTCCTTCCACACAGCAGCTTTCTCTTTGTTTTATCTGCAGGAAGTAGTCTGCTTCAGGAACACGGGGACAAGACTTTATAACTCCAGCTTGAGACGCTATTGACTTCCTCTCTGGGTTCTCGCGTCGTAGCTATTAAAACATTCTTTTAAAAGAATGGTTGTTTTAAAATCAACACTTTTGAAGCTTTTTGTTGTCCTGTTAAGGATGACAGTTTTATCTGAGCGATGAACAGATTTACACAGACCTAACAGCTCACTTCCTGTTTGACATTTTTAAGTGATGAGAACAACAACCAGAAGTATAACAATATTTCACCAAGGCCTTTTCCGCTCGAGAAGATTTGTTTTATTGTTTCATGTTGAAATCGTCTCTTTTTTTGGTCTAATTCTCTAAAGGAAGAAAAACAACACTGATTGTGTCACAAGCGGCTCACCGCTGTGGCTTTCAAACATGGAACGAAAACAAGAACTGCAGAGAACTCGCATCTTAAACTTTAACTCCAACTTTACTGGGAATACTGACAAATGTACTGGTGAAAGGAAAAACATAGTGCTTTTTTAATGAACGATTATTAATAAATGCAAAAAGCAATGAACAAAATTAGTACATTTGCAAGTCGGGGCACCACTTGATTATCATTAAATAATAGTTTTCAGTCTCAATTATTGTTTTATGACCACCTGCCTGAAAAGTTTGAAACTAAATAACAGATGAAGGAATAATTTCATCTAATGTTCTAAATTTCCAAAATATACAAATTTATTGCCAAAAATATTCTAACCTCCTGTTAAAATACTTCAATAAAGTTGTTAGGCTAGAGATACTCGACTGAACTAGGAAGTGAAAATGTAAAAAAATTTATGAAAACTAATAAACTACCAACCAGTTCACAGGGCAGAGTACAAGTGAAGATAAAAGTAAAAATGTATTATTTTAATTTTGATTAATTAAGCACAAAGATTTCTAATTTTTAACGAAATTAGTTGCATTTTGTTTTGTATCGTGATGAAACTTTTTTTACGATAAATGATACAAGATACTAAAGGAACAACTAAATAATTATATAAATTAGAACCATGTTTGTTTTGTTTATTATATTATTGCGTTTGATTCGCAACTCTCTTATACGTTTTAATTTTAGCCGTCTTAGGGGGAAAGTTTTGGCACTTCTCCTGTAGATTCTTTACTAAAACACCAACAGCACCTTTACATTTTGATACACATTTTCAGCCGAAGCGTTTTTAATTCTTGTGTTTAACAAAAAGTTATTTGTGAAGCACTTTTAAAAGGCCGATTTTCCACCTTCGAGACGGTTGGGAGAAGCATCACAGGCGGCCTGGGTACCATCTTGCTACGGAGGCCCATTTGTCTAAACAAGGCAATTAGAAATCCATTTGAAGAGCCGCGCTTGTTAACTCCACAGGGGTTTTCAGGATGGGGGGGGAAGGGTGTGATTGCTTAAGACAGCAATCACAATAGGATCTTTTCCCCCGATCTGTACCGAACGGCGTTCCTCTGGTATGTTGTGGCCTCATCTGCATCTGTGTCGGCTAATTTAGGAAATGAGATCATTTAGTAAGATGGGTCGCAGCGGAACGCATCGGGCTTGTTAGATATTCCAGGATATTGTTGTATTCCGTGTTGCAGCTGGGGAGATTATGTTCTCGCCGCCGATCATCATCAGAGGTGTAACTCTGGGCTCTGACCACGACACACATCCTGCACCGCTGCAACGAGACGGGATGCACTCAGCTCGAAAGTTTACATACCCTAAAACAGACAGCTTTTTGTGACGTAAAGGAATGAGACTGAAAAAAGATATCACTTTTTTCCTCATGTGACAAAGAGGTGCAAATGTCAAAAACATCTAAAACCTTTTGCAGGCTGGTTGGATCAGTGTGCAAACCCTTCCACCTGTCGTTGGCGAAACATCTGATTTGTTTTCAGCATTCAGTCATCTTGACTTTAACTGTAAAAGTTCTCCAAATTGATCAGATTATGACAATACACCTCTTCTTTTGATTAGGAATGTGGCAATAAGCAATAAATCAATCAGTAATTTCTATTTCCATGATTTATCAGTATTCTGTCTTTCTATCAAAAATTGTATAATACAAGTCTTCAGTCTGGTGCTTTGGTCTCAGCCAGCCATTTTTATGAAGGATGATTTCGTTTACAGACGTCCTAATTCCATTTTATTTGTTGTTTTATTTTTTATCTTCAATATTTGAAATATCTTCTGGTTCCAGTGTAACATTAGAATTTAAAATGTATTGATCTTTTAGAACGTGTTCTTACACTATTATTATTTATTACCATTGTATTATATTAAAATGGTCACAAAACAGTAATATTATTATTTATCGCAATAACTTCTGGGATAATTTATCATCCAGAAACATTTGTTATTGTGACTAGTCTACTTCTGATCCCTCTGGTTTTCTATCAGTTGATATTTCTGGGTTTTCTTTACTGTAAATTTTCTTCAGATGATGTTTTCTTGCTGTGGATGCAAAACTGAATCCTGACAAACACCATATCTCTCCTGCTTCAACCTCCTGGCTAATTCTCAAAGTTTTAAGTCAAAATCAACTTAATTTTAAAACTTTTAGTAATTATATTCACCTTCACAAAAAAAAAACAACAACTCCCAAATGAGTAAAAGAAACCACAATTTGACAGAGGTGTGTAAATGTTTAAAAAATTTGAGAAAAGATCAGGTTCGGTGAGCTTTGAGTATCCCCAAATTAAGCAATTTTTTTTTTCCCTTTTCTTGGCACCCTCCTTCCAGCAACTGCTGAGACGTCCAAATATCCGGATTAAACTTTGTCCAGCGGAGCTATTAGTTGAAGCACCCATTCATAATGTCAGACTCAGCCCAGTGTTTTCTCACTCGCTAAGCCTGACAGCTGGTCGACGTCTTTTAAATTTTACACTCTTCCCTAAGAACTCCCATCCGTCTCATATGTCGGTCACGGTGCATATGAGAAACCGCTCAACACATTCTTGTTAATTTTGGCCATTTTGCAGAATCCAACTGTAAAGTTCTGACTCAGCTGTCGACATATGGTCTGTAATGAACTCGATATGCGGCGTGTGTGCAGAGTGTATGTTCAGATTCATCATTCAATGTGGGAAGTGAATGACTTTCCGGTTTGAAAGTCATGTATTCACTAACTTCAATATTGAGAAAGCACCTTATTTTAAAAGTTAGTCAACAAGAAAAGGTGTCAAAAAGAGTGTTTCCATTGCAGTTTGGCACAATAAACCAAAAGCAAAAGTAAGTCCACCTCATCCTAGCGCTAAAACCTCTTATAAAAAAATTACAGATTAACCATTTGAAAAACCTTTTCCCCTCCTGACCTGTGGAGGCGCTGCACCAAGAACCATAGTAGAAAATGATGAAAAAACCTCAGAAGAAAACACTGAAGGCAACTTCCTTCTAGCCAAAATGTAAACAAGAATGGAGTGGAGTGAAATTTTAGTGGTTGTACGATTTCTCTTTTGTCCTACAACCGCGGGAGAAAAGACAAGTCGTTTGTTTTGATTGTATTTATCGAGAATACCTTCCATTATAGTCCACTTCCTGCTTTCGGAGCGGACTCCGGTTTGCTTGGCGTTCAAATATGCATTTGAACTGCACCAGAGTTCACTTCAAACAAACTTTAGGGATGATGCTCAGGCATTGGTTCACCTTTTAACAGTCCCAGTTCTTGGTTAAACTATATCCCTACTGAGTTATAAGATGCACATGACTAATTTAAAAATAAAATATATTTGGAATAGGTCGTTAGTGTTGCAGACAGTAGTCTGCCCAGCATGCAGACAGGAAGTGAGATCAAAGGACGCAGCCTTTCACGTCCTGCAACCCTCTGCTGGAACCTTTAATAGACCATGAAACAACATTGGAACCACGGAAACATCTTCCAGTCAAACAGGTCAGAGAGTGTTGGGTGAATTTAAACGTTGGTTTATGGTCTAATAAAGACGTTATTGCGGAGTTATTCAGGGCAAAGCCTCGGATGATTTGATCAGCTTTCACAAATCAACTCTAATGTATCAAACTACATGTGCAGAGAGGATTGCTTGACCACAAGGTCAGTTTGTTCGATTCTTTGAGATTTTCTGCTATTGTTCAGCAAAATGTGTGTTTTCTTTCATGTTATCACTGTTAAAAAATTATTTACCAGAACACAAATGACACATTTAGTAGCACAGAGTGTAAAAACTAATTTAGAAATTTGAATACCTTACTACGGACATTTCTCTGTGGTTTTTACCCACTATGTATATGTTTTCATGTTTTCCTCCTCACAGTTTTATGTAGAACATAAAAACAATAAAGACAATAAAATATAATACAAGCCCAGCCATGTAGAGTTGCACAAAGATAAAAGTATAAAAATAAATAACTTAATTTATTTTTATACACAGAACAGAATGACAACATTAAGTACTGTGAAGTTTTCAAAAATCAAGAAATGTGCACCTGACTAAAATGTTTTTTTTTTTTCAACAAGCAGCAAATCATATTTCTCTCCAGGAGAAACCTTTCAGAGTTTATTCCTTTAACTGCTTTTCAGACAAGTCAGTGCTTACATACGGTTCTTGTTGCTTCCTGTACTCTATCATATCATTGATGATAACGGTGGGAGGTATTGGTGAAGCTGATTAGTAATATTCCTGGATTTACTCCTAATGCGTTCATCATATAAACTGTGTAACTGTCCTTGTGGTTTTCCAACAAGCCAAGAGGAAATACTAGACTTGTTGGATGAGCTGCTTAGGTTTGGGTGGTCAAGGTTAGGGTCACACAGTCTTTTCTTATTTCAAAACAACAAGTACAGAGCAGGTACACAAGTTATCTTTAATTAAGTCATCATTCCAAGGGCCAAACAGTTTTAAAACTTTAGACAACTCCTGCCTTGAAAACAAGTGATTCCTCATTAATCTGACTGCATAAGGCTGAGTTAAGCTTCTCTCCATTACGGTAAATTTTACAAAAACATGACATGCTCTTTCCAAATATAACACCCTCTCTTAGTTTTATTATAATTATTTTTCATTAAGCAGCTATCTTTGCCGTTTCGAGGCTTCATAACCCAGGCATTGTGCTGGCTGAATGGTCCCTGTCTGTCTCTGTGGCGAGTATTATGGATCTTATTAGCAAGGAGAGAACCTTTGTGTGTCGGGGAA
Organism: Brachyrhaphis roseni; assembly: GCA_903066815.1. Lineage (NCBI taxonomy): Eukaryota > Metazoa > Chordata > Actinopteri > Cyprinodontiformes > Poeciliidae > Brachyrhaphis > Brachyrhaphis roseni. The sequence continues at coordinate 8,117 of CAEFZY010011948.1, forward strand.
TGTGCGTGTGGCGAGAAATGCTGCATGCATATGAAAACTGCTCCCTATGAATAGAATTTACTTTAAGTTCTGTGAAACTTTAATTTCTCCCCCACCCTTCTTCAATGAATCTCATTTCCACGTCTCCCAGGAGGAATCTCCTGGTGTCACCAGCTCACTGTCGCGCTAGCTGTTTTTGTTTTTCTGTCTCTCTTGCTCTCTTCTGAGATTTGACCTTTTAGTCCTTTCCTTCTGAGTCTCGCTTTCTCTTTCATGATTCCAGGGTCTATAGGGGATCAGTCAACCTCCTCTTTTCAAACAGTCAGGAGAATCTAGGTTGTCAGGCTGTTTGCTGTGTGGTTTATGCTTCATGTGGTCAGTTTTTGAGATTCAGACAGAGTACAAAAGGGGTCAGAGGTCCATTAATACAATGGTCTGCGGTCTTATTTGGTGCCTATGCAGAGAAGTCGGTGACGGGGAGAATGGGGCGACGTGTGAGACCTGGCAAACATGCAAGAGGACGAAAGCAGAAAACAAAAATAGGGCTGAAAATTGAGTCTCTGAACTTCGGATGATCTCGGCCCGCTGCACTGATATTTGACGGGGAATTTCAAAACATATAGCTAGGTTTTTATGCATAAATAAAAAACTAAAAGAATCATGTAAAGCAAGGGTGTCAAACTTCAGTCACTGTCCTACAGTTTTTAGATGAGCCACAGGTACAAAACACTGGAATTAAATGGCTTGATTACCTCCTCCTTGTGTAGATCAGTTCTCCAGAGCCTTAATTACCTAATTATTCTATTCAGCTGTGGTGCAGCAGAGGCACATCTAGAAGTTGCAGGACAGTCACTGAAGTTTGACACCTGTGATGTAAAGGACTATATAGCAAATCCTGAGTAAACCAGGAATTCATCAAAGAGGCAGGACAGAATGCCCAGTGATGTCAGTAACGCGTTATTTAGTTCTTAGCTCCTCTATTAACCCTTTAACAACATTTTTACAAGCGTAGCACTGAAAAGTAGGTCCTATAATGAGCTCTGCAGAAGTGCAGTTCCACCAGGTGTTTGCTAATTGTTGCTGGCTAGTCTGAAGGAGCTGAATGGATCAGAGCTGCTCTGTGAAGCGGAAGCTTGGAAACTGCAGCTCTGAGGAGGAGCTTCGTCCTCGGAGGCGGGGCTGGATCCTCCCAGGATCTGTGCTGAATGGTTTCCTCCAACATACATTAAAGAATCAAACCAACACTCCCTCATGTTTTTGTTGAGGGAATAACATTATGACATGATATAAATGAATCATTATTTGGGCATTTGGAAGTTTTCACCTGCCGTGTGCATCACTAGGTTGCATGAGTTGTTGTGGTCTGTCTGGCACACATGGGTGCTCTGGATTTGGCGCCTAAGCTCACATGCTAAAACTACATCAGCATAACCATCAAAAGGAAGCATAATGTATGCACCAGACAAAATGTGATAAAACAGCCTCAGAATGAAAACCTAAAAACATTAAAACTTAATAATCCAGCCTTAATGCCACAAAGAAGCCCGCTATCAATCTCCTTCCTGACTGTCATGCGATATTACAGAGAGAATGTTTGCTGAGAAATAGATGATGATGGGTATGGGGCAATAATGTTTGTGAGACAGTATGGGGTTGTTTTGATTCAATTGTGTAAAATGGAAAGCATTAAATCAACGGGCTCTCACAACACTGTCAGAGACGATCAGTCACCACCAAAACAGCAATCCCTAAGGGAGAAGTTTTCCTTTTTCTGTTGTTTTGTTCATTCAACAATCCAAAGGTTAACAAAAGCTCTTACAGTCATTCATAACATATTGGTACAATCATTCAGAATAAGTTAAAAATGTTAAAATCAATAAAATATGGCTCAGAATACTTGGAGAAATGTTATTTAAACCTGAAGTTATTTTAATCTATTTTCAGATGCTATAATAACTGATTAACCAAATTTTTAACGTTTGTTTCATTAGCAAAACTAACAAATGAATAGTAACCTGACCTCTGGAATCAAGGTATCACTTTAAAGCTGTGTATGTTTTGTGTAAGTTTTATTTAAAAAATGGTCAGACTACCAAGATTACTCCAAGAGCACTTCAACATCTCGTTCTTGAAGTAAAAACAAAAAATGAGAAAAACAACAAATAGAATAAAATCTGAGTTTGTTTCACAATTTTCAAAAATATGTTGACTTTAGGGAAAACATTGTACTGGTTGCATTCTGTTATGTTGTGGGCTTGTTTGCTGCTTCAAATCTAACCATTAATGTTTATAAAAGTTAAAAAAAAAAGTTTTTTGACATGACCTAGACAAACCGTGGATGTAATTGTGATTGAGATAATGAAGAATGACCACACATGACCACACATGTCTAAAAAGAATCCATTGTGGTTTAATGTCTTGAGTTTGAGTGGCAAAACTTTAAAAGGGAAGCGTGATGTAAAGTCACCCTTTTCAGATTCACATCATCTGATATTATTCCCTCATCAAAATCACAGCTGGAGCCTTGCCTTATTTTAATCATGTTTGAGAAATCCTTTAGTCTCCCACGGCAACCATTCAGATGTGGAAAACGCCTGGGTGGATAGTAGCCTCGCTCTTGAGGATGAAGCTACTGCAAGGCTCCTTCAGACTAGCCACCAGCAATTAGCAAACACCTGGTGGAACTGCACATCTGTTGGGCTCATTATAGGAGCTACTGCTCAGTGAAACACTGCTAAAAACATTGTTAAAGGGTTAATAGAGGAAAGATACTGTAATGACTTCCTGAAGGCAGAGTTTCAGAAAGAACAGAAGCTTCTTAAAGAGACAGCAGCCAAATTTCAAGGCGTTAAATTGCAAAGTCATATTTCTTTTAAGTCATATTTGGTACACATAGCATTACAACCGAAGTGAACATAGTTACTTGTTTGTGCTTTAAAATTACGTACGGAACGAAACACAGCAGAACAAGGAGTTCCTCCGGCGTTCCAGCGGTTGCCTGGGCAACGGCCTCAGCAGCATCCTGTTCTGTTCAACTTTTACTGGTTGATTGGAAAAACAACAACGGGGATTTAGAAAAGAGGTGCCTCTTCTCTGAATCCACACCTTCACTCTGGTCTTATTAAAGATCGTGCCTTCAATCGCACCGAAGAAACCCGAGTGTTATTGTCACATATTGAGTGTGTGGGGGTGTGTGTGCGTGAGTGATTGGAAAGAGTGCTTTCATATCGCTCACAATACTTCCCTTTGTCTCTCCTCTGTTTTTATTTAGCTGTAGCCTTCTATCTCTGTCTGCAGGGATACCCCAGGGCTCGCCCCCCCTGTCTTGCCGTTGCCTCTGTTCTTTTGTCTGACTCTGCTGCCTCTCTTTCACCTCCGTGTCTCTGCTCTCTCCATCTGCCTCCCGTCTGCCAGACCTTTCTTTCCCTTTCAACACGACTGTTATTGCTCGACAATATTGAACGGCAAATAAAGCCTTTTCTTTTCAAAAGAGGAATCTAATCTCATGAAGTGACACACTTACTGTCTCTTTTTGTTGCGCACAAACACACTACGTCTTTCTATCTTCACCAGTACCTTCTGTAGGCTTCCACTCATGTCTATAGCTGATAGGCGTCCACGAATCACGATGCTTACAACTCCATACTTCACAGTTGGTATGTTCTTTGTTTGGTTTTCCTCCTGGAATGATCTGGTTTATGCCAAGCATTATTCCAGAGGTTTCAGTCTTTGTCACACGTCTCATTAAAAGCTGCAGTATGTAACTTTTAGAAAAACTAAGTAATAACAGAACACCAGTAAGTCACTAAAAATCATGGCAGCAACCTATGCAAACACTTACACAGGTTAGTATATATTCATATTTCAACCATGGCACCAGCGCTCATCGTCTATGGGGAAATTGGAGTCGGCCATTTTACAGAAGAGCTATGGAGGACTGTCCTCCTCCTGCCACTTCCTGTCGTCTTCTTTGTTGTTCCTGCCAGTAGTAACATTCAGCTGTTGATCATATCATGTGTGATGTGGGGAAAGTGTTTCCATTGCAGTTTTCAGAAATACATCTATTTGGTGTGCAATGATGCACAGAGGTTAAGCACAACCCTCATAAGGAGGCCTTAGTTCTCGACACGGCCGTCGCAGGTTCGATTCCTGGCCTGGTGACTTTGGCTGCATGTCTTCCCCCTTCTCTCATTACCCACTTTCCTGTCAATTCACTATCAAATAAAGGCCACAAGAACCAATAAAACCTTTTAAAGAATTCTATGGTTAATGGAAACATGGCTGGTGATGTCTGCAGTTCAATGAATGCTGGGGGAATGTGTTCGTTTGAGTAAACAGATGCTCAGTATAATGGTAGTGTGAAATGATTGGTGGTGCAAAAAATGCTATACTTGTTTATTTTCAGCCAAACTACTGACTGCTTTCTTATAATTATCTGTAAAAACATGTCTAGTGCCTTTGAAAGGCCGGATTAAAAACAGCGGCTTGTTGTGAGGATCTGTGTAACATGGACTTCGTCCCAGTCCTTTCAGCAGTCACTCCGACTTCATCATTTAAACATTTAAAGAAAGAGTCGCAGGCTTCTCAGAGAATGATTTGACAGTCGGCTTATGACAGCATGATCCGCTCTTGTTATTACTCCCCTGCTCTCCTCTTGCTCTGCACCTGCTCTGGCTGCTTACTTCTTTTTCTTTGGATTTCGAACACAGACTCTGGTATGTTTTAACAAGCCCTCGTTCTGGACTCAGTTACTGCAGCATAAATTTTAAGCCTGAGCCCTTCAACGGAAAGGTCTAAGCACTTGTGCCTTAAACAATTTATATGAGCGGCGCTGTCACCGCGGAGACGAACAGCGGTCCTACAGTAGGTGGCAGGATGTACAATAGGAAAAGTACAGGTTGGTGATAGAAATACAGCTACGGCTGTCCACGCTCCATTAGCGGCGCCCTTCAGCTCACTTTAATGGTAAGAGCTGCTATGAATCAACACCATGCACACACTGTGGGTGGGGAAACACACACACACACACACACACCTCGCATTGTGATTGATGCATGGGATTCAAATGGATGAAGTAGTAGTTTTAGAAGACATTAAACTCCTATTTAAAAATCTGACTAATTGAAGAAGCTAGTAATCTTTTGGGGTGTTTTCACACCTTTTAGTCCAATTCCTTTGGGGAACAAAATTACAATATTTGTTCCATTTTCAGCAGATGTGGCTCTTTTTCTCAAGGTACTGTATCAAACAAACCAAACCCTTGGAGTAACCTGTTCCCTTCCACGTCTGAGGAAGCGCTGCACCAAGAACTACTGAAGGAAACGACACCAAAACCTCTCCAGAAGACACTTAGCGCAACTTCCGTCTTCACAAAATGTAAACAAAAATAGAGTCGCTTCAGAAATTAGGAGTTGGGGTGCGCTGTGGTTGCACAGGGGTTTAGCACGCCCCACGTTTGGAGGCCTTAGTCCTCGACGCGGACGTCGCGGGTTCGACTCCCGGTCCCGGCGACCTTTGCCGCATGTCTTCCCCCCTCTCCTCGCCCTCTTTCCTGTCAGCCCACTATCGCAAAAAAAAAGTGAGCCACTAGCGCCGCAAAAACTCTTCGAAGAAAAAAAAAGGAAATAAAGAAATTAGGAGTTGTAGGATTCCTCTTTTGTCTACAGTAAAAGACCACAAAACATTTCTACTGCTATAACTAAACACATGGGTTTGTTTTGGTTGTATTTACCCAGAATGCCCTTGTGCCTAGTGGGGCAGCCTCCTGTCCACTTCGCATTCATTAGCTGCATTTCCATTTCCTACGGAAACAGCAATTTTGAAAAATCATATTTTTCTATATAAAGTCACATTGTTTTGGCGCCAGGTGGGTTTTTGGGTTTTATTTTGCAAAACTGCAATGGAAACACTTTTTGTTTATAATACAAGTGTTGCCACTAGTGCAAACTATGAAGAAGAATATGACAGGAAGTGGTCGGAGGATATTACTTAATGACTTACCAGTTTTACTTGTGTATTGGTCCCTGGATGGCCTCGGGGATCTGCTTCCTTGCGGGCGCCATTCATCATGGTCAGCATCGTGGACCAGATGCATTACAGCATCTAAGCACCTGAGGAAGGATAATTATTTCCCGAAACGTTGTGTAAGTGCTGTTGTTTCTGACTGCCTGTAATTAAAAGTTCTTTTCGGAACTGATTATTGGTTTCGTCTATTTTAGTTTTCCGCTTATCCTCCGTTTTTTTGTCCGTCCTATGGACGTAGCTTTTCTTTTGTAAATAGTTTTAAGTTATTCAGAATTAGATTATTATTACCCTTCCGGGTCCGCATCAGGATAGAAAAATGCCCTTGGTTTATATGGCAGACCATGAGGACCCGGGGTGGACACGGGTAGTTCGGAGGCCGCGAGCTCCCCCGCCACCGCTCCCACACCCCCATTACGCTTCTCCCGCTAGAGGGGAGTTCATGGAGCGGGGTTCGCGTCGGCATACGACCACCTACACCGTAGCAGCCCGCGGGAACTGGAGCCGCCGTCCCAATTATTCTGCTGCGGGACGACCGCGACACCGGCCGGCGGAGACTCGGCGACCACCTGACCCGCAGGGACACTGGAGGTGGGTCGAACCGGAGACCGAGTCCCGGCCACATCTGCGCAGGCAGCGCTGCACCGGACCGCCGCACGATGAACCTGCGCTGCGCCAGCAACCGGCGCTGCGCCACCAATGCTCACCTGGACCGCGCTGGGAGCCAGCTCCGCGCCATCAACCGGGCCCGCTATCAACAGGTGCCACGCCATCAATCGCCAGCCGGGTTTCAAGCTGGACCGCAATGGGAGCCTCGCTGGGACGCGGCGCCAGCAACCTGCATGGCGCCGGTGACCTCCAACAAGCCAACAACCTGCACTGCACCTGGAGCCCGGAGAGGATTACCTAGGGCTTCCCAACCAGGGGAGAGTGGACCAGGCGCAGCCCGCGCATGACCGGGGCCGGTCTGACGATCCGGACTTTGCCAAAAAGGTCCGGGTCGTTCACCGGATTATCAAGGTGACCCACCACCTCAACAATGTGGCCGGGGGCGCCACGGAGGACTACCCCCCGTCCTTACGGTGGCTGATGGACCACCTGGTGGGGGTCATCGTGCTCGCTTTCCCCGCGAAGGACACGGCCCTCAGGATCAGCTCCAATGCTAGGCAGTGGTCTTGGACCACGGTGCTGATCCTGAGAGATCAATACATGGCCTGTTTGGCCAAGGACCTGAACCTGTTGTGGCAGGCAGGTTCTGGTCATAGGGAGGCCACTTTTGTGGTTGCTGACAGGTGGGCAACCTTGGACGCCGCCTGCAGGACGCGACAGTGCGCCGAGCCCACGTCTGACTGCAGGAGCGACTTTCTCGACCTGAGCCGGAGGCTGGACCCTCCCGGCTCAGCCCTGCTGCCGCGCCGGAGCCACAAGCTGAACCCGCCCAGCTCAATCCTGCGGCCGTTCCGGACCTGGACGTTGCCCGCTCGGCTCCCAACACGGACGGTCGGGGGAGGACTTTTCAGTCAGTGGGGACCATGACAGACCCGGTCCCCACTGACAGGTCTCCGATCCGGGTCGGGTCAGACGATGAGGGTACCGGTCCTCGCCAGCTCCCAGCTGGACCTACCCTCTTGGCCCCCCAGGAAGCGGCAAGAAAAACGCTGTCACCTGCAGAAGGCTGAGGACTCAGCAGGCCATAGCCAGGACCTGTTTGAGCCTCAGCCTTCGGACTATGTGAGTATCACCTCGGAGGATTAGGACGACGTCTGCCCCTCCGCCACTCTGAGGCCCGCCGTAGAACAGCTGGTCGACGTGGAGGTCCCAGCCACAACGGTCGCCCAGGCCATCCAGCCTCAACTCACCCCCTCGCCGCTGTTGGACCTCTCCAGCCAGGAGCAGGACCAGCTCTTCCCACAGGGGGTGGAGCTAACCCCTGGACAACGTCCCAGGGCTTCTCCTCCTGTTGCTGCTTCTTCTCCTGCCGCTGCTGCCGCTTCTCCTCCTACTGCTGTTGTTGTGGCTGCTGCTGCGACGGCAGCCGCCGCCGCTGCAGCCTCACCGAACCTACCTGCAAGGCGGACGATCCCGACGAGGATGGAACTGAGGACGCTGGAGAGCCGTGGGGTGTGCCGCCGTCCCACGCGGCACATCTCCACGCCCAACAAAATGGAAGACTGGAGCCTCACAATCACCCACAAATGGGTGATTGTGGGGGACTCCAACGTGGCCCGGTGAACGAGCGGTGATTGCCTCGGCTTTGGGGGCCATCAGAGTAGTATGGCCTGTGTATTGCGTCTCTGTTGCTGTCATAGGCGACGGGGGCGCGGATAGTCTCTGGACCGTTTTCTTCTTTATCTATTGAATTAGATAAAGAAGAATAAGTGAATAAGTTTGTTCACACATGAACAAACTTGTGTGAGTTTGTAAGTTTGTTCACACATGAACAAACTTATTCACGTATGATTTTTATCGCATTATTTTATTTAATGTAATACCCACAATTGTGATAGTGTTTTTCAACATTAGCGAAATGCTGAAGTTTTGGGAACATTTTGAAATGGAAACACAGCTACATGTTCATTTAAACCAAACCAGAGTTTGCTTCAACTGAACCCAGATCCAGATTAAAGTGGACTAAACAGGGCTGGTGTGAATGCATCCTTAAAGTCAGTCAGTAACTCTAATGCTTAGTAGGAATACTGAGAGACAAAGCGTGAAGTGAAAGCCCCCAGAGGTATTAATTAGAATGTTGCTATGAAATCAGCTTTGAGATTAAAATCCTACATGTATCGGCTTATGTTGAATATCACAGTGACTGATCAGGAAACACAAAAGCAACATTAGATCACAGACAGAGACAACGCTGGCAGTCAAAGCTACAGATCTGCAGAGGAAGCAGAGAGCCTGACCTTGCTTTGACAATAATGAAAAGTTCTTCACTCTTTTTTAAAGAATTGCATCATAGATACCTTTTTTCACAGCTCAAGTATCAGCTCTCTAAGAAAAAGAAATATCATTGGTGCATCTTCTAGTTTTCAGCACTTATATCAATAATGCCTTGCAGCATTATTGATGCCTTGAAATTATCCTAATTTTATCGACAGAATGATGTATTTTCACAAGATTTTATGTGACGGAACAAAACAAAGTGGTGCACAACTGTGAACTGGTGGAAAATGAAGTATAGTTTTCCATTTATTTACATATAAAGGTCAGAAAAGAGTGGTGTACAGTCTTGATTCAGCCCTTGTGTGTTTTTGTAGAAACACATTTAACTTTTTATTTCCAACCGGGAGTTTTTTGAGGAACATTTGTACATTTGGAGACTGAGATGTTTGCTTATTGTCCTTTCAAAATAACCGGACTTTGACTGGGTCACTAGCACATGCTCTAAGCCATTCTACTGTAGCTCTGGTTGTTTTGGACCTTCAGTGTTCAGTTTTTTTCCACTCATTAACATTTTTTAGACAAAAAAAATTACATTTTGTTCTGATTTGGTCATTTCTAATTCTATACATATGTATTTTTTACCAAATGTCTTTGAATGTTACCGTGGTGATCTGCTCCTTTGCCATTCTTTGTTGGTGCATGCAGACATCTGTAGGCACCTGGAGCTCCATGTGAATGTAAAGAATCCTTGGTTCCCTGCATCCGCTGCAGATGTTTTATGAATGTGCAGATTTGTATAAACTCAAAGACACCACAGATGAATAAACTCATTAATAAACCGCATGAGTCAAATAGACCAAATACTGTCATTTGCTTGTGTCTGTGCGCCTGCAGCGAATGAACAAACGCTTCCACTCACACCACCTCCAAGCTGCCTGGAAGGCCAGGGTGTGTGTCTGGTTGGAGATAATTAAAGTGTGTTTACACGAGCCTGCAGCCAAGGTATGACAGAGTCAAACTTCATCATCATCAGCTATGTTACCATCTAGGTGTGCTCTGTTTGCTCTGACAGAGACACCTATTTACAGGAATGTGCTGGAGGTGGGATCTACAGTATATATGAATAACACTCTTTTACCAAACCGTTATAAAAGATAATTAAACGGTTGTAAAATATACAATCACTAACACCAATTTGTGAGAAGCATTTATAATCTTGAGCACCATTATTCTCAGAAAGTGCCACTTCTCTCCAGGTCAAACCCGTGTATCTTATTGTCCTGCTATCACATTTTAGGTGTGATAGCAGAAAAAGCCATGCACTGTTTGCGCATAATAGATTTACTGTTTTGTTGTAAATTATTATTTAATTGAACAAAATAATTAAATGATAAACAACATCGAATATGAAGAGATTCATACCTGGTTAAGTTCTGAAGATGATTGTAATTGTAATTGTTGTTGCTACTTGGTGGTTCAGTATTTTCAAACCAAGATGGATCGAAATCATTTCCTCACTCAAGCCGAACGTTTTCTTCTGTCAGAGACGTTGTAGTCGTCTTGTAAAAAATTTGTCTGACTTGATGGGAATGTTTGGAAGCCGTCTATAGCAGGTCGTCCACCACGATGCCAGAGCCAACAACTCACCCTGAAACCTTTGTTTTCCTTTGCAGAAACACTTTTGTTTTCATCAATTCCTGCATTGCAAGATTCCAATTCATAATTTTTTTTTCTAGTTATCAGGATTTTATAGATGTTGGGGAGAAGAATGCAAACATTTTAATGACTGCTTGTTTACTCTGGTGTGCATGGTAGATTGCATGCAACACTACATGGTATTAGATACTTTTCTTTTAATTGTGAATTAACTGCTGATTTTAATTGTGTTGAATTGTGTAGAAGTCTAAGCTTTGGCAACGCTTCGTTTAGAGATGAAACTTTGACTTCACAGGTTTCTTCTAGAAGTAACTGGGCCTCTCACTCAGCGTCATTTGCTGTGTTTCCTTCAATGTCTTTTTCTAAATATGACATTAGAAAAGCTTGATGGAAACGGTAAAATTCAAAATAACTTCCTCACTTTCGCTAAAAGTGTTTATACGTTTGCTTGAGGTGGTTTTAGTCTTTTCCAAAGAGAAGTTAAACACGTGACTCGGATGGCGCCATGGGGGTCAGGAAGTGGATCTCTCCGGTTCAAAACAGAGAAAAGTGGATCACAGCGAGTACAACGATGCCCTAACTAGGCTGAAACAGAAGAGGCATCTCGAAAAAATACTCATATATTTAGGATATGATCCATATTGTCTTGATAAAAAAAGTAATCTTGAGGATTTACCCAGCGTTGAGGCAATCGACAGAACTACGTATCTGTTGCTGCAGACCTCATATTATACAACGAGCCAGAACAAAGCTTTCAAAAGCCTGGAGCATACAATTATTTTTATCTGCTTGTCTTCTAATAATAACAATAGTAATAATAATAATAATCTCTGTCTGTTTCATGGCGGCTATAAACCATAAAGCCTTGAAAACACTGTTTTATTTTTATGAAACCTTTATCCTATTTGTGAAAACACAAAAGGGGCATTGTTGAAGCGTTTGCAGCAGAAATAGGTAAGCATAGAAACACCAGCAGTCAACCTCAGACTCATTGCAGACTGTGCTCACAGCAGAGCCCATAAGTGTTATATTGATGCTACCTTCACTGAAGCTTGATGGGCTCCTTTTTAGAGCAAAGCCACATCATTCAATAAAACTGGCTGCTCTGTCATAAAACAGGCTGTTTGGAGCTTAACATTTCAGTTTTTCATTTTCCCAGATTTGGTCAGTTTTCATACTACTTTAGTTGAAAACGTATTCCAGTATTGAGGACAGGAAATGGAACGTCTGCATCTTCGCTCCCTTCAGAATAACAGCATGGATATAAATGGCTAACCACTTGAATGATTCCTAACAGTCGACAACCAAAACCTCAACATGGACGATGAACTTTATTCAACTGAAGGTTCACAAAACAGCCAAGTAATTTAGCACTTAAATTTGAATTTACCAGGACAAATAATTCAGAGGAACCTAAGTGCGCTAAGCGTTTTCAAAGTTAGCAAAAGCGGCAAGCTAAAAATGAGCTGTTAGCGGATTAGCTTGCTGACATTACGTCAACTTCCACCTGTACACTTCCAAAACTAAAACTGCATGTTGATGTTTTTATAGCTCAAATTCCCTCCCGACCATTTACCAGATAAACTCTTCTCCTGCTAGATGGAAGCTTAAATTATTCAGAGCTCGATGTTGCTGCTGCAAACATTTCTTTAGCATAAATGATTACAACTTATCTCTCACAGAGTAAATATTTCTTAATCCCAATACTCTCAACTTTATAACGCCATCACCTCTTTCTAAGCAGTGTGAGAGATTACGCAGCAGGAACACTCTGATGTTTCAAAGTGTATGAATACCAGGATGACAGTTTGGTTACAGCGTCTTTAACAGTATTGTAGTTTACGTCTCAGTTGTGTTTTAGTGTCTCTCTAGGAATTCTCATTACAATAAAAATCTGTAAAGCTGACGTTGTTGTACAGCCAACAGGAAAACCTTAATGAATTTAGATCTACCAGGAGCAGCAATGATGGCAAACTAGGGAGGAAAGAAAGGATGAAGTGGATGCTAACAAAAATGACCCAATTGACATGTTAATGAGCTGCGATGAGATACCAGTTAGCCACACAAACCGACAGTAACTGTGATGGTTAGGAGGTTTTAGGAAGGATTCTTGCTCTTTTATTTCCTTCTAATGGGTTTTATGATGCTAGTTTTATTGTTTGAGCATAGCTTGAAGTACTTCCATATGATTTTATGAAGAAATCATCCAAAGCAAAAAACTAAAAAATAAAAGACCATTTGACTGGGCTTTTGTTCTCAGTGTCTGTAGCAGCCTGCTGATGGCTGGATGGGGACTCCTGCCACTTTCTGTGGCCTTCAGTTACTGAATCTCAAGCTGTACCCATCATAAACGGAGAGACGGAAAAGAAGGGAACCACACTTTACAACCTCTGTACTGGAGGGTAATGTCACCCTCCAAATTAATCATTAAAATACAAATCTACGCAAAACGCTTTTGACATTGTGCCAATGTTAGAAAAAGCAGTTTCGCAATTGAGGTGTTTCCATTCAATAAGAAGTGCAAATAAAATCACACATAAATGAGCTTTTTCACGTTCTAAGTCATTAAAAACCACGACAGAGGTAAAGACCTACGAATTACAAATGATCTTCTTAATTCAGCCATGAATTTCATCATCTATCAGCCAATCAGAGGAGACGTCGGGGTCTTATTCAGGCGTTGGAGCGACTACATTTGGGGAAATTGTAGTCAGTGAATTTACAGAAGAGCGACGGATTCAACACGTTGGAATGACAAACCCAACTTTTGGTGAGCTGCTGCTGTTGTCCCGAGGAGGGCGGGGTCTACAAATAAGAGCCTTGCTGCTGAATACAAACTAGCCTGATGCAAAAAAAGTGTTTCCACTGCCTTTGCTGTTTGGCGAAACACGCTAATCTCGATACGGCTGAAAAAAAACACCTTATTGAAGCACAAAAAAGTTATCACAAAGTGAGATTCTTTCAAAATTCTTGTGTTTCCATTAAGCAAATTTATTTTCGTAATTCCAATTTCTGCAATTTTGTGGCAAATGGAAGCGGAGCTATTGACCTAAATTTGAAATCTTAAGCATTTCAGATGCCAGATAACATGCTATTGTATGAGTTTGTTGTAAATGAACACAGTGGCTTTCCTAAATAATGATAATTAAAAAAACACGGAAAAATGTGATACTTGTATTGAAAGTTTTGCCCTTTACTCTTTGGAAACTAGTTCAGGCTCAGTTTGACGGGATGGAGAAGATCTAAGAACATCACATCTCAAGTTTTCAAATGCTGTTGAGCCTCGGTTTAGTTTGTGTTTTTTCCTCCTTTTTTTCCAACAATAAATCTTCAACCAATAGCTTATTTTACCAAACGGTTCAAAGCAGGATTAAGGTGCCTTTTTCCCCTTTCCTTATGTTTTTTGAATGTACCAGTGCAGTGTGGCAGGTAAACAGACCGGTGTTAAATTACGCTTCTCTGGTCGTAGTGACCACTCAGCGAACCTGTGAGGGAGATTGCTTTGTCCACTTGTGAGTTGCAAAAGGCCGGAGGGGAGCTTAGAGACGCCTCGTCTTCGCGGGTTTACGATGGGAACGTTTGGTGAAAAAGACCAGCGATTCCGTTGCTGCGACACTTTGTAAGTTATACGCCGTAGAGTCACAACAAACTCCATGAAAAGACGTGAACATGCTATTTTTTTTAATTATTTTGTAGAAGTGGACTTCTGTGTTCCATCACTTTTGATGCAAGAAAGATTTAAAATGTTGAAGGAAAAAAAGAATATTGAACTTTTTCACAATATTCAACTGTTTTGAGCTGCACATGTTTGGAAGGATTTCCACTAAAGAATCTCAGCAGAGAGCTGGTGCCTCTGAATTAGGAGAAAAACCGATCAGCATGAATTATTAACAGGTTTGCAAGCAAACAAACAAACATAAAGGAAAAAAAATCTAATTTCCCAAAAGGTGCGCAGACTGTCCAACCACCTCCATTTCTTCTGTGTGCGTTAATTATCAACAGGTTTTTCAGTCACACACAGCTCACCTACACAGGATGTAAACTGAACAATTTGGATCAGCAAATGGGCGTGCTGGTGAAAAACATTTGTGCAGATGGTGAGTTGGTGTATGGATGGATTCTGTCACAGCAGCGCCGCTACGCTCGCTAAGTATCCTCCGTGGCTGATAATAGATCAGTCATCCGTCCATCATTTGTCACATGCGTTTACGAGTCGAGCTGTAGACGGGGAACGAGCGGCATGCAGATAGATGCTTTCACAGGGATAATGGGTGTAGTCTTAATCTCCAGAGGCAGAGCATAAAGCCTGTTTTTCAGAGCATATTCATGTGTTTTTGGAAGCTCAAACCTTTATTTTAAAATCAGGAAAACCTTTAAGAAATTGCCTAATATATACATTAGGAGATGTCAGACCTGCAAAATGGCAACGTTATTCTCTTTTTCTTGGAAGATTAGTAATTTTTTGTTTGCCTCCAAGCCTAAGGAAACATTTAGATTTACTACTGTACATAAGACACAGTTTTCCCCTCATTATCTGACACAATGATTTAAGCGCTCTGTCTTACTGTCAGAATAATCCAATATTTTTATTTATTTATTTTTTTTACTCAATGCTATTCTGATCCCTGGGTGTTTTTGGGTTTGACTTCATCCATTAGTCCTTAACACATCTGTTCATGCCTTTGTATTTAGTTTCTGAGTTATTTTAGTATTTTGTTGTTTGTACATTTTGGACTTTGTGCTGTTAAATTATTGTTTACTTCCCTCTGTGGATTGAGTCTCTGTTCAGCTCCCTCAGTCTGCCTGCTCGGCCTTCCCTCTCAGCTGCACCCTGTTTCCAGTCAGCCACCAGTAATCAAACGCCACAGTAATTAAGCCTCTCATGTTCTGCTCTTGTCTGCTGGATTCTTCTATTGCGCTAGAGCTGAATAACGTGGCTCAATGCTAATTATGAGGTTTTTTAAAAACTCCCGACATCCTTTTACTCACATGCCGAGAAAGTGAGCAGCTGCTGCCAATTAAATCAGTTTTGTACTTTTATAAATCACATTCGGTTTGGCCTCTTTGGTTTTGGTATCTCATGTTGCTCTGATAACGTATCAAAGCTACGAATGACGCCTGTTTACAAAAGTTGTTCCTAAACATCAACTTTGACATAGAATCACGGTCTTTGGTACAGTACACAAGTTTTCTACATTTCAAGTGTTGAATGTTTGGTATTTATTTCGTATCACACACTTAGCTTTGGTTTTGATTAAGAATATGTTTGTCTCAGCTTTTTGTGTTTAATATTTAAGTGTTTTTATGGAATTGTAGGCCTTAAAGATGAATTTGAGAAACACTTTTGATCGCATTTTATTGTCGTGTATGTTGGAATGCTGGTCTTTGTCTCGACTTGGTTTTGACTCCAGTAGCTAGCTTAACGCTTTCAGAGTGAACTGCAGTTCATTTCATTTGCTCACCAGAACTCAAGAAAACAATTTTTCTTGAGTTCAAAGTTCATTTAATTCTCAATGACACTCAGGAATAATAACTATGGATGCTGTAACATCATTTTCATGAACTAAGATGTTCAGTTTAAATTTAAAACAAAGGGAAAGTCAAAATAATGAGAAAAATTGCACTTTATGACTACAATATCTTGGCCCAACCAATACAAGTTTGAATGTGGAAATTTAGGCCAACACAGCTCATTTCCCAGCCTTCGTCGGATGTTGGATGGAAGATTTTTTTTTTTTTTTCTCCCAACCGTCCTCTTTTGGGCCGGCAGAAAATGTGATGCCTGTTCATCTTTTCGCCCCTTTGGCCAACTAATTCGTTTGACAGTCATGATGATCTGGCTCTTTCTGGCGTCTCTGTAGTCTGGTTAGAGCAGCACCCCGCACTGCTGCACTGAATGCTGATAACCCTGCTTTATGCACACCAGAACTTTTTTGAAATTCAGATGGGTTTTCTTATTCAGGCGGCGCGTCAGGATTCATGCAGTTATTTTTATTCCCACTGTCATGTGGAAGCTTGAGCCTGGCTTTGGCCCTAATTTTCTATGAGAAATGTTAAACATTGCTCAAAAGCCGAGGGATCAGGGCGAAGCGAGGGGCTACATTTTAAATCCGGTTTATGAATTATGAATGTGTTGATGAAGTTTTCATGTGTGAATGTGTGTAACATGCCGAAATGACATTGCAGGCCTATATTAATTGAATGTATTGGCTAACATTTGGTTATGTTATTATGTTCAATGAATGCTGAAACAATTTAAGAAAAAAAAAGCAAGATCTCAATAATTTTCTATTGCTGAAATTCTAAGAAAAACAAAAGTTTTCTTTTGAAGACTAAAATAAAACTCTTTATTGCTGAGGTCTTGGAGGTGCTTTGCTGTAATTCTGGGTAATACGTTAAGAAAAACAACAACCCTCATGTACAAACATTACTCACCTGTGATTCATCACTTCCCTCCCTTGGTTGTTGTGATTAACATAAAAGTGGAAAGGAAATGGAAAATAAGAGTCGGGGATGTTTGATGTCAGAGAAAAAGCGCAGGCTTAAGGCAAAGACTTTATAAAAAATACCAAGCGATGAAAAGGTAATGATAAAGGCGAGCTCAGCTATCATTTCTCCTGCACAACAATGACGTCTTGTGTAATATTTTCCTGTTTTGCGGTTATGAAGTGTCTGGTTGGCGGTCGGCACTTCTGCTTCATCTCATAAATCAGTTGAAAGCAGAGCGTAATTAAAGGGGAAGGGAAAGAATACACAATCTTTAGAAAAATCTCAACACTTTTGGCTTCCTTTTGTTTTCTGCTCCTTTTACAGTGACATCCCTAAGTAAAATTAAGTTGACAATTGGCATAAGGAGTCTGTGCGTGTGTACGTGCTGCTCAATGTAGGCTAATGGCAGAGAAACAACTTATTGTTGCTTAAAAACTGGATCTGCTGCCGTTGGTGGCTATGCTAGCTAGCCTGAGCATTGATGGCAGGCTGTGTTGAGGGGAAGCGGCTGGAGCATAGCAAGGGAGTGGAGCAACTTTATTTATTAAATAACACTTAACAGGCACTGAAACAGCTTTGGTATGTTAACTTATTAAATTAACTCTCACCGCAGATTAGCTGCTTGAAACAAAGTGAAGACTGTCTATTGGGTAATTAGCTGCCTAATCCAACCACAGTCGATTCATCACAATAATGAAATAATGTCTCTGAAAATACAGTTACAGTTTGTCTTTCTTTAAAATATGAGTCATAACAAGACCTTTTCACAAAGCACTAACTGGTTGCTATATCAGGTTAGGACACCAGTATGTCTCAGTCAGTCAGCTGTTATTTCTCATCAAGCTAGTTGACAATAAGCAGTTTGTAAAACATTTAGCTTATCATACAAAAATTGTCAACATGTTAGCCAACAAGCAATTGGTAAATAATGTGCCCTGAATTAGCATCTGCCTCTCAACGTCCCGTTGATGCTAAGCTAAAGGGCTATTTTACAGTTTTCAGTAACTATAAAGGGCATTTGTTCACACTGAAATCAGAATTGTGAACTTTGACACCGAACAGAAACTAAGATCATCAGTGCTTCCATTGTCAATACCTAGCTTGTCCATGCTAGTGTCTATCTCTAGACACAGGTCGCCAGTGCATTACAGCACATAAGACCAATAAATGTGTTTCTATATTTACATATATGTTACATGGTTGACATAATTCTGGAGAAATCTGCTGACTTGGTTGTCATTAGGATCATAAATGGGAGGGAAAGCCAAGTGATGTTATAAAACCCTGGCTGCTCAGGGTGTTAGGGTTTTATATCCAACTATATTCATGTAAAGTTATGTGGAAGAATGACATTTCTAAAGGCACATTTTATTAGATAAATGTGGCATTTATTCTATTTGTAAAACATTTTCAATGCTGTTTCAGCCTTAGGCCCACATTTGATAAAAAAAACATTTTTAAATAAAATCTAGAAATAGACAAGTCAAACCCAGACTGAAATATTCTACACTCTTTACAGATTTGTCAATGATGTAAGAAACTTTTTATACCTGAAAACAAGGGAGAAAAAAACAGATTCTCAATTTCCTCCTAAAATTTTGATTTAAATCTAGCCTTGTTCTCGTGAACCTACCATCCTGTAGCATCTTGTCTAGACACCTCTTTAGACGATTGCTTGTTAAATCAAAAATCATTAATTGGTCACACTGGAAACAGTTTTCGTTGGTCGGATGGTTTAATTCTGTGGTTCCCAAATTTTTCATTATTCAAACATTACTATTCAGTCAAATACATAGTTACCTGGTTTATAATCAGCTCTATTATTACTGGCTGATGTGAATTTGTTGATCAAACTCGTCTTGTTCTGCACACTCATTCTCTGGCTTGTTCTGCCTTCTTTCTTGTTGCTGTAAAAAATTATTCTTACCACAAATTCTGAAACAACTTCTAAAGGACAAAGGGAACAAACCTCTTTTAAATATATGTAGCTGTAGAAACTGAGTGAAGGGTATGAAGGATTTAAACAGAGTTAAACCCCCCATCTAACTAATAAAGCTCCAAAAATAAACCGAGTTCTGAGTTGATGTGGTACAAATTGTGTAATGAGCCTCACTGAGGGGCTTAGATAATGTTTTAGTGGATGATTGCACTTTTAACAACCTTCACTGCAACTTCAGGACAAGTAGAAAGACCGGACCTCATTTGTAATTAAGTAAAATCCAGAATCTAGGTGAAGGAGGCTACAAATTGATTCAGTTTACATGTGCTGGGGGGAAACGGACAACATTTCTGCTCAGTAGAGGAGACTCAGCGGCGTCAGAACTTATTGACTGTTCCTGATGCATGAAGAGCACCGGAAATTTGTCCCATGGCCGTCCCCGGGGGAGCAAGCCGCAGACACATTAGCGGTGATTGCATCCTCCTTGATGACCTGCCACAGACACACGGGATGACCTGCAGAGCACGGAATGACTGAGATCTGTGTGAAAAAATAAATAAACGGAGCAGACAAACACGCATGGGGCTGCCAAAAGGGGAACGAGTTATTTCTTACCGAGTCTGTGATCCATTGTAAAACGACTATTAAGATCCAAAAGTCAAAGGAGGGAGTTTGTGTTGAATGACAAGGTCAGAGTAAGGTAATCTGCCTTTCTGGGGTATTTCCTGACAATTTTAAAGATTTGATCAGTAGTTGGGTGCGTTTTGCATAAATAGGCTTTATTTGGTCACCCTGAAAACACTGGCAGTTATCGTTCTAATCGTCTTGCACCGCTTGGTGAGGCTCCAGGTGCTGGGGCAAACTCTGGCTGCTGATGTTTTTCTTCTTCTTTTTTGTGGCCGTTGACAAGCAACGTTTAGACGGGCATTACTGCCATCTACTGGGCTGCCATTTTATGTCTTTTCTTTCATTTATGTTTATGTAAAAGTCTGTTTTAAACACTGGAAAACTTAATCGCATAACTGAAACTGTCCTAAAAACCACCTGACATAGTTACTTTTATTTTATTCAAAAGAAAACAAAGACGGTGGTTATGTTGCAATACGAATACCGGAGCACAGTGGGAAAGAGTGATAAAATATGGTAGTTTCGTGGAAAAAACAGGAGACTTGACAGGTATGCTTCCCACAAATCTCAGTTAAAATAGTTTGACGCGAGTCTGCGAACAAAATGACACCATTTTTGTCATGCTTCTATGACCAGGGTGTCGGACTCATTTTCATTTTGGGCCATATCAAAAATCAGACAGTTCTTAAACGGCCGTTTGTACCAGAATGTATTGATAAAACACATTAAACTGCTAAAATATCAAATAGCTGCTTGTTTCAGCATTCAATAAGTTTCTCTTAAAATTAAATATCGAACACCTTTTCACACTGAACAGTCCATCCAGGCTTATGTTTGATGTTAAATGTGGCTTTTTATTACTCGCCATATTGATCACGGACTATAACTTGACATCAAGTAAGGCGGAGGCAGCAGTCACCAATGGTTTTGACCAATTTTGAGAAAATGTTGTTGTAAAATCAGAAAAAATGTGGGAATCTTTTGGTTTTGTGTGAATTTTGTAGAATTGTGAAAAACTGGAGGGACTTATTGATATAATTTGGAGTCTACAGGGCCACATAAAAAGCTATGGCGGGCCAGATTTGGCCCCCATGTCTTGAGTTTGACATGTGGTTTATGAGAACCTATTTCAGCTCTTGGAAATGAAGGATGTTCCTGCCTTATTTTCATTTTTTTCCACGCCTGTTGTTTTTTTTTATGATTCTGTTAGATCATAATTCATTGGTTGATTTTTATATTTTTGTCATTTATTATTACTTTCAGTTTAAGGTTATTTCAGTGACCATTGTGGGCTTTTAGTTCATTAACAAAGCAGCACCAACAATTTTGTTATTGTGTTCTGAGGTTCATATTTCTGAGTAAAAATGATCAAGTAACCTGGTAACTAAGTCATTTTAACCAGGGACATTGAATTGTTGCCATGTCATTATTCTCATGCTCAAACACAGTCAATGGCATTTATTTTCCAAACACAGATTTATGATAGTATTTCCTAGTAGATGAGCTCCATCTGTGATCACCGCTGTTTTCAGTGAGGTAGAAGAGATGATTCCAGACAAGAGTCTGCAATTCTATTAGTCCAGCTTTGGATGTTATTTTCACAGCAGGTGTTTGTAACTAAAACACATTTTAACACTTTAACTGTCTCAGAGCCAAATGTTGTTGGAATTACTTCTTTTTTTTTAAGGCTTTGTTGGCTCTAGTGGCCTTTATTTGAAAGTAGTTCGACAGTAAAGAGGGTAATGAGAGAGGGGGAAGACATGCGGTAAATGTCACCAGGCCTCGAACCTGTGACCACCGGCACGAAGACTAAGGCCTCAATATGTGGGTCATGCTGAACTGAAATGTCTTTTAAGTGCACTGAGGTCACATCCTTGAAGAAAGAGAGAGAAAAAAAACCTTTCCTGGCTGAACTAAGTGAGATAAGTGAATAGCCACAACCTTATTCACAATTGTCAATAATCACACAGAGCACTTCAAATTTCTCACAGGTTTTCTGAGAACTGGACACTTTGTCTTGCTTTTAGAATGTTTTCGCACTTTCAAGTGGTAGCAGGTTAGATGAGGGAAAATGGGTAAGTTCTCCTTATCCTGTCGAATCTAAACCTTGAAACAAATATTTTCAAGGTGCTAGCAGAGCAGCAATCCATCCAGATCATGAGACGATACGACACAGGAGCACAAGAACAGGACGAGATTTCAAGAATATTTTTTTTTATAAACTAAGAATCCCCGTCTAAAATATTTTAAATGGTAAACTGTATATGCCAAAGGTTATTAAAAGTTATCAATGTATATTCAATTCACATTCAGTTCGATAATGCTTTCATATAAATCCTAAAGGTAAGTTAAAAGTTTTGCAACTCAATTTTTTTTTTTCAGAAAGAAGAATCTTGTAGTGAATTCTGACATGGTTTGAATGCAAATGTGAATGCCAAGCAGACCGGAGAAATCTCCAAAAGCAGGAAGCGGACTGTAGTTCAGGGCATTCTGGGTAAATACGACCAAAACAATCGTGTGACTCTCACGCTAGCGACAGAAATGGCTCGTCTGCTTTCGCCAAAGACAAAGGAGAAATCCTACAAGCGCTAAGATTCACACCACTCCCCTTTGTTTACATTTCGTGACAGAGGAAGTTGCGCTCGTTATCTTCTTCAAAGGTTTTCCTTTTGTTTCCTTCAGTGGTTCTTGTTACAGCGCCACTACAGGCAAGGAGGGGAATAAACATTTCAAAGGATTTGGTTCATTTGACACAATGCAGTGGGAACGACTTGTTATAATTCAGTTGTTGCCATGAAATAAATTGTTGCCACAAAATAAGTCATAATTTTTTATTTTTTTCCTTCCATGTCACCAGATGTCTCTGTAACTTCTTAATTTTATGGCATGAAAAGTAGCTTCCACTGGAGATGAAAATAATTATAGCCTTTTTTTTAAAAGCTGTATAAACACTTGACAGTGGTTTTGGATGCTCTGAAAATTAATAACGGAAGAAAAAAAAATACTTCATGTTTGTTCACATGATTTTTTCATTTTTCCCTTTTGTGAGCATGTGAAACATGTTCTGTCATAAAATATTTGCTTGTTAGCGTAACAACGGATAGCTGTCATTGACTGGCTGTTAAAAGCGCCGCATCACTGCAGTCTGACATGTTATTGGATACATTTAGAACAGAATAAACGGCTTCGGGGGGATGAGTGTGTCAAAGATGCGTGTTTTTAAGTAGAGCACTGCATTTGCATCAGATTCGAAACATCTCAAAAAAAGGGACTTTTTGCATTTCTTTTATTTTTTCCGCCTCTGGAGATATTTAAGGCCCTGTAGTCTTCCAGCAAAAGGCTTTATCTGAGACGGAGCAGAGTGCCGGGGTGTCAGACGAGAAAACGGGAAGCTAATGATCACAGTTTGGCTCTTGTCTTATTATCCTCCGGAGGAGAAAATTCCCCCGGGTCCACTTTGTTATATTTCAAAGTTGATATCCCGGACATTAATCTTTCAGGAATATAAGAGTTAAGTAACTTTTTTAAAAATTCATTCCCAAAGATGTCTAACAAAACCCCACGTCTCCGAAGAATTCTGGGACTCTACTATAAAGAACGTCTCCGGGATGTTTAACCTAATCTCGCTCTTGTGCTCAGACTTGTTTAAGCCTAATATGAACATTATAGGAAGGAGTTGGAAACACCACCAGGGCTTGCTTTGGAAAGTTTTGACAAGGAAAAGATGCTTTAATCCAACATTTTTGGCAGGATTTGGGCTCAGCAGGCTACTGTGGGTTTCACTGTGGTTCCTTCTGGACAAAATAACTTTTTATTTCCTCTGAATTTCCCTTTAGGTAAAGCAGACTTGAATATTTAGCCCCATAAAATCTTGTTTTAATGTTTCACTGTTCATAAAGTACTTCTGTTATTTGTATTTTGTTTTATTAACTTACTATTTGGCCTAATTATGAAGTATTTTGGTCATCTTGGGTACATAAATTCATGTTCTACATAAATAATACCCTTAGATCCAAGGGTGTAAATCCCATCTCATTATTGGGGGGACCATAAAGAGAAACATTTCTTAAGAACAATTTTGGGGGAGTCGGCAAAGTTACAGTAAAATGTAAAATAAGATACGGTTTAAAAGGTTTTAAACCATAATGCATATCAACAAAATATTAATAAATAAAACTATAATTCAAATGTTGCTTCTATATGAGTTTTGTTCAGTCTCACTGATCTAATCTCTGCTACACCTTTACAAAAATTTAAGGTTCTTTGACTTTCGGAGCTCCTTTTTCTAGAAACTTTCAGAGTATTTGGACGAAAATTTACTCTTACTTTTGGCCCCAGTACTCTGTCCTATATATTTAATTACAATCCAAATTATTTTTTTAAATTTATTTTCAGTTAAGAAGGTGCCATTTCCGTGTATTATGTGGAGATTGTACTTGTAATTCCCAAAATTCACCAGCAGAGGGAGTTTCTCCCAAGGGGAGTACCGGATGTGGCAGCTCTCAGACCACAGTCTGCCTTGCCTATGACTCACTTGTCTCCGCTATTTTTTCCTGCAACATTACAGGTTAGTAGCATGGCTATGTAGAACTCAAATTACTTTTAAGGTAATAAGAACTTCTTCTGTACAAAATTATTGTAACTTTTATGTCTGAAACTACGTTTTTGATTTACCAAAAGAAGGGTAAGTTGTACTGTTCTTTGCTTCGTACAGAGGACTCTTGGCTATTGAGAAACGATTGCTTCCTGGAGGCGTGGACAGTGTTGAAGTTTTAAATTTTACCCGGTCGCTAAAGTTTGCCCATGACATATGTAATGTGCAAACTCGACGGTAATAAGCTTACCAGAAATTGCTTGCGCTGTGGACAACTTTGTACCATTAAAATAGAAACAATGTCATAGAAGATTAGGAGAATTTACTATTCGTAAAATAAATTTGCCTCTGGCTCTTACTTCTCTTCAATTTCAATTTTACTCTCTATTTCTATTGTTTTTACCAGTGTGAACTCATAACGTTCCCTCATGCTACGTTACTTTTCATTTATCGCTCACAGCAACCTGCAAAATGTCAGTCTGTATGTCACACCTTCATCCTGTCCATTCATCAAACCCGACCCCACAAACACACAGTACTTGACCTTCATTTCCTCTACTATTTTGATATTTCAGCTATTTTCTTGGCTTTCAGCCATTGTTGGCAAAATAAATCCCACACAAGGCGGAAATGTCGCAATATTTTACTGACTTGTCATTGAGAATTGCCTCATGAAGACAGATTTATTTCAGCTCACCTAGTTGTTAATCAGGGTCAGCAAAACATGCATTTTGTCCTCTTTCCAAAGCAAGATCTATTTATTCACACTATGTTTGCAAAATCACAGTTTTGCCATTGTACAGCAGCCACATTAACTTGTCAATTAGGCAGTTAATTTAGAAGGATAAAAATGACGAGTTATTTTCCACTATTCTAATACCAGGTTGACCCTCACAGACTCAAACACTGCACCATGTTTGTTGGCGTATTGAAAGCCAAGCTTTAATTGGGACTAAACAAAAGGAAATTAAGTAAATTTTGTAGAACGTCAAGTCCAGTCACGTCTTCAAAGTGTTTGTGTCACTCTTTACTTGGTCCTTATTTGTTATTGTGAATATGTATTGGAATATTGGCACCTCATCCTGATTCTAAACTCTGCAGACATTTAGTGTTGATGATTGATATTGTCCTTTTTGTTTTGTTTTCTATAATGAAAGTTAAGTGAACGTTTGAGGAATTAAAATTCAATGCTCTTTCAGGCCCTGTTTACACGGAGCTTCAGTTAAACCGTAACATCTTCGTTGTGACACCAGCCACCGGAGTTTCTCTCACCGGCGCTTTCTGAAACCAGATGTCAGAGTTAAACTTTTCTGTGACGCTGCCTGTGGACGTGTGAACACGAGCCCAATGCACGGCTGTCGGGTTTATTCTACGCATTCAAGGGCAGATTTTAAAAGAAAATGACGGATTGCATTGCGCTACTTAACATCTTCAGTTTAATACAGTTAGTGTTTCACAAGCACTTTGGTCATGGGAACCAAACATGGTGGCATGAAGCTAAGGGTCAAAAGCACACGAGCGTTCAATGACTAAAATCACAGCCACTTCAATTTCCAGAAGACACATTTAAATTACAATAGGCCTTTTTCAGCACTTGTGCTGTTAACTCAAGGAAAGTAGGTCAGGCTGCTGTCAGTTGGAGCTGCTTTCAGTGTTGAGAATATTCATCAGTGCAGACAGAGTGTCTGCATAGCATTGCATGAGCTTAAGAAATGACATGTGGATTGTTACTGTGAAATTTGAGGAGCTTTTGCATATATTCTGTAGCAGCGGCTTAGCTGGAGGTCAAACTGCGTACGCTACAATGGATAATGTTTCATCAAGCAAATTTAAGACAGATTTGCAATCATGTGAATGGGATAAAACCATAAACATTCTGCTATTGCAGAGTAATGACAAAGAAACTTGGTTTTCTGATAATTTGGTTTAGAACAAACATATGCACACACTGTTCTTTTGGTAAAATGCTGATGTTTGGTCCTCTGAAATATGTCTATAATCTTATTAATATCAACTGAAAAGTGCTGAGGGTGCTGCTGTGGTGGTAGCCTCCCCCAACATGGTTTGATCTATGGCTGATCTGATGTCACATATCATTAATGGAGAGTCGGAGAAGGGAGTGCTGGCCAGCAGAAACCAGAACTGAGAATAAAATGAAGGGGAAAAAAGAGGAAAAACAAGAGACGGTTGCAAATCTGTTAAACTGTATCTTTACCATGATAAGTTAGCATCACGTATTGTACAAGTATTACTGATATGTATGCAAATTCCAAACAATAAAATGAACATCACATCAAACTGATGTCTTGTAGTTCTGGAGTTTCACACCAGTCATCGCAAAACTAGACAATAAAATCACGAGTCAAACCTGTAACTCCTTCCCTTATCCCTGGTGGCTTGCACTAAAATGTTTACGAAAAACTGAAGAGTTGAGTGAGATCAGGTAACGGAGACAAATGGGGCAGAAGCGGCTGTAGAGATATGGTACACTCCTTAGAGGACATGAAGTCCTGCTACGGATGGAATACTCTCTACACAGTTGTCACAGGAATGACTCTCTACTGACATTTACTATTAGCTTTATCAACCTCATATTACACAGATACTTTAACTGACTCATCTTGGCATGCTGAATGTGTCTGCGGCAAAGGAAATACTTTTTTCACTAGTCACATGACCAACAGCTGGATGTTGCTATTGGCAGAAACGACAGGAAGTGATTGGAGGATGACGGCGCTGCATGTTTTTAAATGACTCATTACATGAACAAACTTCATGTGTGATTTTTAATTGTGTTTTTTACTTAATAAAAACATTGCAATTGCAAAATTGTGTTTCTTCGACATTAGCGGAATAGCAACAAAGTTGCAAAAGGAACACAACTTCTAGCAGTCCAATATCTGTGAATGACTAACTGAATGTTTTAACCAATGATATTCTTCTTTTTTTTTCTAAGCTTGCGCGGATCTCTTGGAATATTTTCAGAAAATATCCACAGCTGGGATATTTCAAAAACATTGCCACTTATGTAATTATCACTCTTTTCGGGTCAGAGTGACCTGAAACATTGCCTTCATCAAAACTGAACAAACAACAATTATTCCCCTACACAAATCTCAAAATAAACTATCTTAATGCAGTAGAATATTGCTTGGTAGAGTAGGGGCATCAATCAACTTGAGGTTGTAGGAAATGCTTCTTTTCATGTTTAAACCCACTAAATTCTTTTTTTTTTTTTTTTAGATATTTCATCAATTATTGGTTATTGCTAAGTCATAGACGTACAATATGACGCAATATAACGGTTCCACAAGCATCAACTTAAAAACCTGTCAAGGAATGAATATCAACACCTATTGAACTGTAAGCCCAGACTAAGAAAAGAAAGATGGCATTATCTTCCTAACTTCATCCCCGAACCGGTGAAAGAGGTGAATGGAGCACAATTTTGGATCTCCACTCTGAGAACACACACAAAAGACACAAGTGACAAAAGTGAAAATGGAAGGCAACTACAAGGAGTGCGGGGGGGGGGGAGAAGTAGGTGATTGAGCAGAAAAAGATAAAGAGCAGGAAAAAGACTGCAACAAAAGGACAGAAGGAAGCGTTTTGTCAGCTGAACTGATGACGGCCCAGGGAAGCCAGAGAGGCTGGAGCGAGACAAAGAGATGAGGGCCAGATAGTGGCTAATAGAAGAGGAGGTGAAAGGAGAAATGGGGGCTGAGGGACAGTGATACTCGCAAGATGGGATGTGCTCTGAACAGTAGCATTGTTCTTCTCACCTTCTTCTTCAGTGACTTATATTGAAAATAGAATGAAGGAGCGCTCTGGACAATGCCAGAGGAACAGGGACTGTTTTTTTTGGCCTGACCAAAAAAAAAAAAAAAAGGCGAAAACTTTGGAGAAAACTTGGTGGTTGGCTTTCAGGCGGGGTTACGGCTAAAGGTCATGAGGGCCAATGCGTCTACAGAACATGGAAAAGATGTGAAATACAAACAAAACTCCATGAATTATTTTTACAAAAGAAATGTTCACACAGTAATCTCGTTTTTCAAAATGATAAAGTGATTTATTTACATGTAAACACTTGTTTTGTTGTTTAAAAAGTTTTCAGCAGAAGTATCCTTTTATTGAACAGCAAATTGAAATCTATGAAATATGGTGAAAAGAAGAGAAACATGCAGCAAATGGCCAGAGAGCAAACATCCAACCCAAGACAAGCACATTGAGGACTGTAGCTGAAATGAGCTACACAAATACACTTGATTGATTGACAGCGCTAAGATCCGCCTCCAGACCTGATTGGTTGTTTTTAGGTATCACTGGGAGAAGACAGAAGAGCTAGTTTCTAATTTTTTTCCCCCTCACAAGTTCTGCCTCATATTTTGTCACGAGATGTTTATTATATATATATATATATATATATATATATATATATATA